>JABFQC010004411.1:0-12709 GCA_022817085.1 Psilanteris sp. ZL-2020
TAGAAATATATTTTTGAATAGGCTCAACCACATATTTGATAATAATTATCACTTTGTGTATAATATGTAAACGGAAATAATAATTGTTATTACATATAAATTATATTTATTATATTTATTAATAGTTTATTACATGCGACATAAAAATTAAACTCCAAGCAATAAATATTATCATATATGTGGTTGCTCCTATTCAAAAATATATTTCATAACAGTTATCGAATCTTTTTCTCAGTGTATAAAATAGATACTTTTAATAATAGTTTCCAAGTAAAAATAATATATTAAGCCATTTTAGAGTGACAAATAAATTAGTCTAGGACAAAATTTAAATTTTAATTTATTAATAAGATGTAATCTTAATTACAAATTGTGGTGAGTAACAATTTTCAAATTTCAAAGAATAAATGTAAGTTTGTATTTATAATAAATGGTGTCATTTATATGCCTTGTTATGAGTTCAACTCTTGTTGAAGTTTCAGATTAAATTAAAACTTGTATTCTGAGCTAAAACTACAATAAAAGTTTGGAAGTTTTAACCTAAAATGTTTAAAATGCATTAAAATTTACTGAAATATTACGCATTTGATAAAATTGCATTTTTTAATATTTCTGAATTTGACTCTCCCTCTATCTCTCCAACGATAAAATGGAATAATAACTGTCTCAATCCTGTGTTCCATTTTTAAAAACAACAATATGTGAATTTAAGAATGGTCATCAAATGCAAAATTGGCTCCTGTTTAACATTGCGAAGTGGGAAACGTCCTCAAATGCATAGTTCTACAAATATACGTATATATTAAAATATATCGTTTAGAACGCCCCTAATACATATAACAAAGAATCAATTTTTAAAATATTAATAATTAATGTATTAACCAAACCAATATAACATTTGAACTAAAATAACTATTTAAATCATAGTTTAATACATAAATTTAGAACTTTAGTAATGGAATTTACACCCCTTTTCCTTCCAGTTAAATAGTTTTAACTTTCACGTTACTGAACGTGTGCATATGACATATCATTTTGTTTTGATTGAATTTAATATGTTCCTTAATAAAGTAAAACTCTTTAATATTAATTACATTTTTAACTTCTTATCGCAGCTGTAAAATAAAATTAACAGATTATAATTTTATAAAAATTATATTTAATAATTACAGAAAAGTAATGTCAATATCATTGATTAAACAAAACGCTTGATTTAACTGAATCATAATTTATATTTATTTTTAAACATGAAGTATGATTATGTGATAGTAATAATTTTATATATATACAAGTTGATGCCACAAAATGGTTAAGTTAAAATATTAAGTTTTATTTATTATTTATTATTTATCATGAACGAGGCAGTTTTAGGTGATAAATTTCCATTAACTCATTATTATATATTATATAATAATATGAATTACTAAAAGTTGTTCTGTTTGTCAGTATAATTTTATTCTTGTTCTGAAATTATTGTTATATTTCACAATAAATTATGTAAGAAAATATATAAATTACTAGAAACATATTTTTGCAGAAATTGTTCACAAAACGCATTTTTCTTCATACTATCAGTCACTTTACAATAATTTTTGTTTTTTGTTTGTTATTGATTTTTTGTTTAGAAACTAACTTACAAACGCAAATGGCAAAATTTTTAATTTTATTTTCAATAAACGCCAATCACCATTTCATTTCAATGACCGAACTTTTACAAACAATATTTTAACATGAAATTACGTGACATTTGATTGATGTCGTATTTCCTATTTCCAAACGTAAAAAAGAGTTTCTACATTTTCTGCACGACAATAAAATGTTGCTTAAGCGAATTCGAAATAAGTTAAAACATTAACATTTTCTCCCGGCAGATAATTTACTTATATCACTGACAATAAATTTAACCATTGAAAGTATGTTTCGTCTACTACCGACCATTAAATTGTAAATGATTTTGAAATGTTAACTTCCGAGTTATTTTTATTTTAATTTTCATTATTAACGCTGATAATACATTCTTCATCGCTCTTTCGAAGATTACATTTATTATTTTAATTGTTACATGAGTTATGGCAACTGTTATCATAAAAGCGGTAAGAAATGTAAATTCTTATATACGTATAACGTATTCGAGGAGTTACATTACGAATGTCATACTAAGTTTTTAAAATACTTCTTCACAACGTATAATGCCTTAGTTCTCTTCCAAACCTTAAGTATTAAGTTACATTGATAAATATTTACATATGTGTCGAAGATACGCCAATAATTATGAATACTAATAACTCATCGCCAACATAATGCATTCACAAATAAGCGGTGTATACAAATTTAATGAGCGTAAAATACAATATGATAACAAAAGACAAATTTTATTAGTAAAGTATGACCGTTCCGAAGGTAGCATTTTGGCCCCTTAATTTTAGAGCGTCTAGCACTTTCACTATAGACGAACACCCAAAGTTGACTGAGTCATCTTGCGGTTACGGTAAAGATATTCATGTTTGATTTATGGCATGTTCCAAGCTCCATTATGAGTTATATCTATAACTTTGTTTTACAGTAACAAATTATGGGGTATTCATTCATACAGGCGCCACCTCAAAAAATCGGTAAACTAAAAGTAAATATATTTATACATACGGATATATATAATGTATAAAAATGGCACATATACATTTTTAGCACTTCTCGTGTTATTTAAATTAATTAAATTGATTAGACATTGCAGCATTTAATGATATTGTTATGTTTTATTATAAAGATTGAAGAATTTAATATTGAGCGAAAACGAGTCAATAAAATACGTCTTTACAATCAAAATCATAATAAATGAATACTCTCAGTAAAAGAACGTTATAATAGGATGAAGGAATTATGCCCCATAAAGAAGAATATACAGACTGCTAATTATGCCGGAAATGCTAGCACAATAGAAGTTAATATTATAAGTGAAATCATTACAAAGACTGAGAATTTGACGCGTGAAATTTTTATTAGCAAAAATTAAAAATGTTCTTTCCTGCACTGAACTCGTACGAGAAATATATATTTTAAGCAAAATAAATATTTACAATTATAAGAAAAAAATTATTAATTAAATACATTTTATAATAGGTTCATCTTTTCATTTTTTTAAAATAAATATAAATTAAAATAATGTTTTTGAGCGCACTTCATTCAGTTCGTTTATAAACAAATTTTTCTCTATTTTTATTAATTTTGTATATTCTCTGAAAGAACCGAATATTTTTGTTTAGTGTAAAACTATTTTTTTAAAAATCAATATCTAAAACACTGGCGAAATTACTCTTAGAACGTTTGCTAAAACGAAGTTAGGGTATTTACTAATTTATACGTATATGAATTTGAATTAATGAACGTAATGAATTTACGTAGATTTTTCTTAAGTGGGAGAATCATATTCAAATGTAATATAAATGTAAAAAAACATTTAATATGCGATAGTTTTATTGTGAATCGTCGCCAGTTTTTTCTCATTTTAGAAAATAATCAACTTGTATGTGTTATATATGCTATGATATTTTAAACATTTTAAATATCTTAAATGTACTAGAATTATATTCTAAGAATTTTTATGGCATTGTATGTGTTTATTATATTATGAATATTACACTATACATTAATTGCTTCTTATCGGGCACGTAAGTATGTGTTTAGACTGTTATTTTTTCTTTGCGCGATTTCTATTTATAATATCAAATATAATATATCAGGAACATTTATTTTGTTGACTCCCGTGCAGCAATATAATAATCAAAGTATTCCACAATATTTAAATCGTGCATTCAAAGGTGGTCAATTTAAAACGAACTTTCAATCTTAACAGAACATTCTAGTACACGGAGAAAAAAGTATAGAATAAAATTACTACACATTGCAATCGCAAGCGTCATGTAATTACAGTTTTTGTATATAATATCTAATTATTTAACGTTTTGTTTGATACAATTTATCATTCTACACAGAGAAATTATTATAAATGTAGTAAAAATAACTACATGGAAATATTATTTTATATTTTAAAATACATTAATGTATATGTAGACAAAATTATAACAGTATCCAATTAATTTTTTCAGAGAGTATGGTAAAATGTCATTGAAAGTTAGTTTAATGCTTTTTTCTGTTTTTTTCGGTATCTAGGGTACACTGTAAACCTAGTTCTGTAAAATCACACTCATCCCCAACAGAACAGAAAAGGCTTAAGGTAGAAATTAGGTAGAAATATGTAGATTCTACATTTATAATACGTTGAAATGTCCACCAAATTGGAGCAAGCTACATATAAATTAACTAGATAATATATATTTTACGTAACTTACGTATTATCTAGCTAATTTCTATGTAACTTGCTCCATTTTGGTGGACATTCAACGTATATAAATTTAGAATCTACATATTTCTACCTAAATTCTACCTTAAGCCTTTTCTGTTCTGTTGGAGATATAGCGTAATTTTACACATTATGTGTAAATGTTATACACAACATGTGTAAAATTACACAGCTAGGTGTAGTCAAATATAACCTCACTTTTGAACAACATTCTTTAAAAGTAATTCTAAATGCTTTCATAATTGTAAGTTTGTTTAGTTCACACTTTTTGAAAATTGTTGTGTTTAAATATGGATTAAATAATATACGCTTGCTGATTTTTTGATTCCTCACTGTGCGGATCTATCACGGAGAATAATGTTTAGCTGTAACTAATAAACATTGTTTCAAGTTAGATAAATGCTTCGCTGATTCAGTAAAACATTTATTTAAATCACATATTCATTTATTTATTACAATAAAATATTCTCTCCGTGTACCTACATATGAGTTTTACACACTATATGTCACAAGAATATTACATTTTTTGTGTAATGCGGAAGAAGATTTTACATATGACGTGTACCATTTACACTTAGGCTGAGTTCTAAAATGACCTTTCAGTACTGAAATAATGTGATAAAAATATGAAAATAAATAATTAAGACAAAGACAAAAGTGCTGAGAATCAATTTTAGAACTCAGCCCTAATGTGTAAAATTACACTCTATGGGTGCGATTTTACAGAACTGGATTTCCAGTGTAGTACAATATTTTGTCAGTAAGTAACACAATTATTATCGATAGTATATTAATTTGACGTACAGTAGTCTTCAAAAACTATTTTTACAATTATGAAAAGATGCAACAATAATATCTTGTTACACTCGATAAAAAATTAATTACTACTAATAAAGTTGAAATGACAAAAGAAATAATTTGATAAATAAACGTTTCATAATTATATAACAGCAAAATGTATAAAAATCAAGTTGAAAACTATTGCATTTGACTAAATTTATTTATCTTTTAAACATGTTCCGTTTCAAGATACTATGGTAATTTTTTGTTCGCGTTATTACACGTCAAAAACAGGCTGTAGAAATTTTAATTATGTTTAATTATTCTTATACTGTATTGAAATTAAATTAATACGTGTCATTTACGACGACTTTTCTGTAAAATACAGTAACTTTAAACGTAAAACATGCCATTTTTCAGATATATTTTTCTCTCCGTGTAATATTACTAAATAAACTTAATTAATATGATGTTAGTTAATATCATTTCTGTGCACCGCGTCTTTATATAGAAATAAAATAAAATAAAATCGAAGCGAAATACATATTCAAAAAATGTTGTGTTTTGAACCTTAGGACCTAAACAAACATAACAAAAGTAAGCACCGAGTCCAGTACCGACGAAGATCGAAGTGCTTAAACACGCGTTTAACTATAAATATTAATTTATTTAGAATTATGCACAGCCACGATAACGCACAAATAAAAAATGCCCGTACTTTCAGTCTCTCTTGATTTCTTCGAACAAAGTAAGTTGAAAAGCAAACTTTTATTTGTTCCATTACTCGAAAGCACACAAAACTCTGCGCATGATTATTTCCGCATGCCTAAGAACCACGTCCCAAATCTACACCAAAACACCAATAACACCCATAATAACGATTCAAAATCATTTAATGACTGTTGTCCAACGTTTCGTCAACTATTCAAATGAAACGAATAAAATAAATGTGCTCGTTTTCAGAATACACGTAAAGTTATTCTATTGAACAGATCTAGTCACAGAAACTTTGTTATTAATTATGGACATGCTAAGAGAATTCTTTAATAATCAATTTCTAAGTCAGCCGTCGCCCGGGCCGGGATGTCTGGAGCTGTCATTAAAAAACATTCATGATCGAGACCAGTCCGTCACGTGTCATCATTGCTGCCAGGGATTCCCGGAGAAACGAGCATTGTTACGCCATATCGCGGTGGTTCACACGAGGGGCGAAGTGAGCTCGAATTGCGGCGAACTGTGGACCGACGAGGCTGCCTTCAAGGTCCATTTTGAGAAGCACTTGGCTAAAACGAAACCGCGGTGCGACAAACGCGACGAGCGGAGCCTTAATTCGAAAAGCGCCGAAACGAAGCCGTTTCGGTGTAACGAATGTCAGAAAGCCTTCACGAAGAAGGCGACGATGATCGTGCACAGGTACGCGCACGCAGCCAAGCTTCAGTGCATGGCTTGCGACGAAATATTTATTAGCAAATTGCAGCTCGACGTTCACCGCGTGAAGCAGCACGCGGAACGCAGACTCCACAAATGTTCGCGGTGTTCGAACGCGTACGCGTCGCACAAACTTCTGTCACAACACGTCACGGCGACGCACAATGAAAAGCGTTCGTTGGCGTGCCAGTATTGCGGCAAGAATTGCAAATCGAAGCGCGTTTTGCAAATCCACGAGAATACGCACACCAAACTGTCTTTCGAGTGCACGATGTGCGTGAAAAGTTATTGCTCCAAGTACAATTTGCAGAGACACGCGATAACCGTTCACCGACTCAAAGCCCCGATCACGTGCGGCGTGTGCCTCAAACGGTTCAAAAGCGTAAAGATTTTTAGCAAGCATCAAAGAGCCGCGCACAAAATCGCCGCGGCCGAATGGAACGTCCTCGATCAAAGGGAAGTTTGGTGCGAATTTTGTAAGATGCAGTTTTGTAACGACGTGCATATGCCGAGCCACGCGGCTGTGCACGTCGGCCTGAACGCTTACAAGTGCTACGTTTGCAATAAAGTGTTTAAGGATCTGAGCTCTCTGAAGATACACATGAAGTCCCATGCGAAGCAACGGCCCTTGAGGATCAAGCATTGAAACGCGAAATTGGACGCGCTGAGCTTCGCGGATTAGAAGTCGCGCGAAACGGACGAAAGAGTCGTGTCCGTTTTGGTGTTAGATTTTATTACCGTGTGCCAATTGCGAAGAGCAAAACGTTACTTCGAAACGTAATTTCAAAGATAATTCGTCGCTTAACGTGACTTCATAGTGAATGGAATTTCACCGTGAATGTTGAACACTTATTTTTTTTTTATATATATATATGATTCGATTGTATCGTTTACACGGAAATGTTCGAGGCAATTGGATCGCCCGTTTCAACAGAAATTATTTTTCTTTAAATTAAATACGTTCGTATTATTATTATAAGATTTTTCTTAGCGTTATTTATGCGCGTATATGTAGTAACACTGTACTAAAAGTTTAGGAGTAAAGTATGTTTTTGTGCTTGCTTTGATTCGATTTAAAATATTAAGATATGCTCAGTTAATGTATTGTAATAACAAGTAATTTAAAATTTCGTTTTTAATCGAGATTTTAGTGGAATAATTCGTACAGAACACCGACTCTTGATCGCTTGAATTTTAAAATTAATTCTTATTTATTTAACAGTTTAGAAAACACTAATTGTAAAAGTTTGTGTAATACATTAAATTATGATATAAGTATATTTATATACCTTTTATATATACACTATTAAATAGTTACGTAATTCGGAACATATATAATTGCCAATAACACGTTCAATTGTTTATAGATGGTACATATTTAAGTAATAATTTATTTTGTATTTTTGCTTCCTTCAAATTGGATTTTATAGATATCATTGCCAATTAAACATTTTTTACTAGCAATCTAGTAAGGTGATAAGTCTCGATAAAGATGTGATTATTCGTATTATATTGGAGTAACAAAGATAGATCATTTTATGTTGGTAACATTGACATTTACATAATTGAAAAATAAAGATTTGTATATTTAATAATTTAATTAATTATAATCATTTTAATTTGTACTTCTGCTTTTAAATAAACAAATACATATAATTATACATTTAATTTTAATGTTCTATTTATTTGCATCCTCACTTTAAATTTAAAATAGTTCAACTAAATTATATTACATTATGTTTAAGTAATAAAACAAAAATTTCTAATTTTTCTATAAAAATAATATATTCCATAATCATTATTTTACTTAATTTACGCGTTTCGAAATTACTCCAAATATTAATTTAAATTGTTTATAATTTTTCTTCGTAAATTTAGAACTGCAAATTTATTTATTTCAAATTTCGCGCCATTAATTACGATTCATGAATTCTGTGTACTACAGTGTACACGTCAGCTATAGAGTGCGCTCGCTTGATGGTTCACGCACGGTATTTTAGAGTGGTAATGTCGAACATATATTTGCGGCACAAATAGTTCTCGTAACTCTCAAAAAGTATATCAATCTCTTGCCGAATTTCTGTCAAAATGGTAAGTTATATTGCAAATCATATTCAAGAGTTTCTGTCGTGTCGAAATTCCCAGATTATAATCAAGGAATGATATCTAGGAACAGATGTCAATTTCAGCTATGGCTCCAACGACATCAAATTTAGTGTTAAATAGTTATCTTCTTTATAATTATTATACAAAGCTGTTGTTTTTTAGGTACTTATTGCGGCTTCAATATGTACCAGATCGGGAAAAAGTAAGTAAATTGTTATGTTGTTATTATACACGTAGAATCAACAATACGTTAACAATGTTTCATTCAAGTGACATTCAGCAAATTAAATTTCGTGAATTACAATGTAATTGTAATTATATATTTTATATTCTAAATGTCAAATACATGTCATTTTAGTTTAGTTGATATTATATGGAGCTCAAATTTTATCACTTTTATCTGTATTGCAAGATAACAGGAATTAGAAATATATTACTATTTATCAAGTTTAGTTTTAATTATTGTTTATAATAAAATAAAATGTCATTTTTAATTAATTATTAATAGAATAATATTATACAAGTTGTCGCATGACAGACAAATCAATTATATAATGAAAGATTTTGTTATTGCAAATAATACAATTCAATTTAATTTGCAGAATTTTAAAGACTATTAATTTAACATAAAAATTTATTTAAGTAAACTAATAAATAGTATATTTAAAAGATAATTTTCTATGGTATAAACTTTACATAGTTATATGATGTACCAAATTTTTATAATTTTGAAATATATGTAAAATATACTTATTTTAAAGGTAAAAATGTTTAACATACATACATATTACATAATGAAAACATTATATATTATAATTTAATTAGAAAAAATTTAACTCTTTTATAGACTCTTTTTTTTATTCAAATTTTATGAGTAAGTTTTAATTGAAATTAATCATGGTGCTTACTTTTTCAATTTAAACTATGTTTCGTTTACTACATATGCATTATTGTAATGTATTAATGCTTCATTTATTTAATGTAAATATTATATTATATTTAATGTTATTTATATTTAGTTATCATCTCGCGACAATTTGTGGAGATGACAAAAGCTCGAATAGAAGGTCTCTTAGCAGCATTTCCCAAATTAATGAGCACAGGAAAACAACACACATTTGTGGAAACTGAATCTGTCAGATATGTTTATCAACCATTGGAAATGTTGTATATGTTACTTATTACAACAAAGGCCAGCAATATTTTGGAAGATCTGGAAACATTACGACTTTTTGTTCAAGTGGTAAATATCAGTAGTCTCTAATAATAATAATAATGTAAAAAGTAATCTATTTATATAAGTAAACTATATATATAGATCTTTTAACTATAAACATATGGGAATTTATTATTTTAAATTTATATTAATTTTAATATTTTCTGTTAAACATAGTATTCTCCATAACATAGTTAAAATATTTTTAATGTTTTCCTAATTTTTTATATAATATTCACAATAATACTTTGTAAAATATTAATTTATCATTTATATTATTACCTTATTGACAACAAACATCTATATATTACATACAATAAATATTACAGATTCCAGAATATTGTAAATCAATGAAGGAGACTGAAATAGCTGAAAACGCATTTAATCTTATTTTTGCATTTGATGAAATTGTTGCTTTGGGCTATAGAGAACGTGTTAATATTGCACAAATCAGAACATTTGTTGAAATGGATTCACACGAAGAACGAGTATACCAAGCTGTGAGAATCACACAAGAGCGTGAAGCCAAAAACAAAATGCGAGAAAAGGCTAAAGAATTGCAAAGACAACGAATGGAAGCTAATAAAAAAGGTGGCAGCAAAGTTGCCTCATTTAGTGGTTATGGAAACACAAGCAACTTTACACCAAGCCATAGTGTAGGAGACGTAGCTAATTATAATCCTGAACCTATTAAACCTTCCTTTCCACAAACACAGTATGTATAACAAATATATTTTTAAAATTATTTGCAATTATTAAATTTAGATTCATTAATATTATATTTATTATTACTAAATGTTTATTTATCTTAATGTTTGTACATATTAATTTTTAAAAGTAAACGGTTAACGAATAATTTTACAGACTAAACAAAATACATACTTGTATTAGAAAAAATTTTTATTATATTACTTATAAATGTTGGCTTTTATAAGAAATTGTTGTAGAGTGTTATAATATTTATTCAGAATATAAATGAGTAACATATTAACAATGTAACTAAGTAATTAATTTAATTATAAATATTATTATAATTAAAATAAATTTTTAGGAAACCAACATCTGCAGGACCGGGGGCTATGAAATTGAGTGCAAAATCACGTGATGTAGATTCATTTGTGGACCAATTAAAAGAAGAAGGCGAAAATGTTGCACCTACAGTTAATTATACAAATACCAAATCTACTCCAGTTAGCACTGAAGCAATCATTAATAGGGAACCGTAAGTTTATCAAAAATTATAAATGCACAAATAATTAAATAATCTAGTTTTAATTTATAAATATAAAAAATTATAAATTTATAACATCTTCTTCAATATTAAAAGATAACTCTTTAATTAAAATAAAGAATAATTAAAGTAAATTATTACATTTATTTTTATTATTATTTCTTTCAGCGTTCATTTAAAACAAGATGAAAAAATACATGTTCGAATCAATCGAGATGGAGTTTTGCAACACTTTGAACTTCAAGGATTAGTCACACTACGCATTACAGATGAAAAGTGGGGACGTATTCGAGTTCAACTTGAAAATAAGGATACTCGAGGAATACAATTGCAAACACATCCAAACGTTGACAAAGAAATGTTTAAAACTCGTGGTCAAATTGGTCTAAAGATTCCAGGAAAACCATTCCCTTTAAATACAGACGTTGGTGTATTGAAATGGAGATTACCAAACCCAGATGATACCCTTTTACCTATTACAAGTATAAAATTATCAAATTAATATATTAAATATTCCAAAATTAAATTATTAAATATAATTAAAAACTTGTATATTACTAAAAACTATTAATTTTTACTAAAAAATTGCACTGTTTTGAATTAATAAAATTTGCTATTATATTTTATTTATATAGTTTTTATAATTGAAATTTTTTAATTATAAGAATATTACTTCATTTTACTAAGATAAGTATTGTGATTGTAGTAAATTGTTGGCCTTCTAAAAATGGAGAAGGGGGATGTGATGTTAACATTGAATATGAATTGGTACATCTTGATCTTGAATTAAATGACGTTCAAATAACTATTTCCTTGCCATCCGGATGCAATCCGGTTATTGGAGAATGTGATGGACAGTATTCTCATGAATCACGCAGAAATACTTTGGTATGGTCATTGCCACTGGTAGATTCTTCAACAAAAACTGGCTCGATGGAATTTTCAGCACCCAATTCTGAACCATGGGACTTTTTCCCTCTGCACTTGACATTTACATCAAAAACACCATTTGCCAAAATTAAAGTAAATACTTATATTTGATTATTTTACAATTATTAAATTCAATAAATTGTAGTTTAAAATTTCCAAGTTTTAATTTAAAAATTATTGATATATTCTTATTATTTATTATATAAATTAACATAAGTAAAATTATACTGCGAATCTTTTTTGAAAGTAGACGCTCGAAATTAAGAACTGAGATCTTCCTCTACTGTTTATTTTTTCGTGCGTCTACTTTCAATCAAGATTTGCGGTATATGATAAATTAAATGACTTGAATTGTATACGTTTATACTTCATTGATATAATTATAAACTAACAATGTATTAAAAATTAAATTAAATTTTGGAATTTTTAAAATTCTTTATTTACATTCGTTGATATATTTAGGATATTAAACTGTTATTTATACAATTTTGAATTAATGAAATTTTTTTACAGATAACGAAAGTATTGCAAGTTGATGATGAAAGTCCAGTTAAGTTTTCTCTTGAAAATGTATTTTCTACCGAAAATTATGAAGTGGTTTAATGAAATAATTACATTTTTTCATACTATTTATATTGCTTTTTTTAGTATTAGTTAACTC
>JABFQC010004412.1:0-12707 GCA_022817085.1 Psilanteris sp. ZL-2020
TATATACACTGAGAAAAATAAAACATGAAAAATTACTGTTTTTAACAGAAAAAAATAAAGTTATTTACATAGATATTTACTGAAGTATTATAATAATATATTACTGTTCAAAACAGTAAATTTTGACGATTTGTATTATATGGCCCTAAATTAGTATTTTAAACAGTACACTGGAAAAAAAGTTAATATAATTTTTATTACACTGTATTATAATGCGAGGACAAATGCTTTCATTTTAAAATTATTATAATACAGTATGATAAATATCTGCGCAAAAATACCCTGGCCCATCATTATATGATTGCGCCGTAGTTTACCGCGCAGATTATTATTATACTGTATTAGAATAATTTCAAAATGAATGCGTTTGTCACCAAATTATAATACAGTATAATAAAAATTATAGCAACTTTTTTCTCAGTGTAATTTTGCATGTTTCATTTTTCTCAGTGTAGATATTAATATAAAAAAATTAGATATTGACTGTAATCTTCAAAAAAGATAATCTGAAATGTTGCGCATAAAATTTATTTAATGTAAACTTAATTGTTATAATGCGCCTGTTAAAACTGTTTTTAACTCAAATTTGATTTTGTCCGTGAAAACTGTGTTTTCAATAATATTAACTGAACTTTCAGTGAATGTTTTTTTATCGGTAAGAATAATTTATTTATCATATTTTAATCGAATTAAACAGCATTTTCACGTACTAATATGTTTTTACCAATATCCGCTAAGATAACAATTATATAAATTATTTCCATTATTCAGTTTATATAATATTTTTTAAATAATCTTGATAATATGTATACAAACGGTAGAAATTCAATATTTATTAATTATGTATATTCTTTCGTTTTATCTTTGTGTTATCCTCATAACACAGATGGGCAGTTAAGTTAATTATTTATTAATAACTCAAATAAACAGTGCTTTCCTAAAAAACTAAAAGATGGCGCTGTTATCTTACATGTAAATAAAATAGTTTTCGAAAATTCGTATCTATGCCCTAGGGCAAAAAAAGTTTAAAAATAAACCGTTCAAAATATTTCAACGAAAGAAAAGAAAAACAAATAAAAACATATTTTTTATTGTCTCCATAAGTGTATAAATAATCGCAACTTTAATACCTTTTACGTAAACATTTTCTTCTTATGCGAAACATAAAAGTTTTCGTGGCATGCAAAACGAAATATATTACGTCATGATTTGAAAAGTGAAGGTGCGGGAGACATTATTTGTGAGGGTAAGTTTGTTGATTGGAAGGAGAAGTACGAACGAGTAAATGGGGATGAAAACGGAAACTGGACGCGTCGCAAAATCTTTATGGTGAACTGCGGGGGTTTTGCAGCACAAATCTGGCCAAAAAAACGACGCGCCTGTTACGAAGCCAAGATGGCTATCGCATTTCTCATTCGAAACTTGTAATTTATTTCGTAAAGTATGTCCGGATACGTTTTGTTGTGCGTTATTCTTTTTGCGTTATCTTTTTGAACTAACGCCAGCATACAATTATAGTTGATCATATTATTGTGCTCTAAGAAATTAAGATTCACAAAATGATTAAGAATCGCAGACATGGTACGTATTAACGATTAAAGACTAAGCCGGGAATTGTAAAACTTGTGAGATGTAAAAAGTCAATTGATATAAATTCAATATAAATATATGTTTTACAAAAATATTTAATGTAAACACTGTATATTTTCTAAGAAAATGACATTGAGAATGAAAAAAATAAATAAATAACCAAACATTGTTCATTTGTTGTTGTATTGATTGAAATATGACCTTCATCAAATTTTACGAAGACGCGGCGAAACGTGCAATTCGGAGAATTATAAATCACTTAGGAAAGTGATTTTCTTACATTATCGTAATGCAATTTGCATAATGGTCATTCCTTAACCATCGGCGCGCTCGCGAAAAATTTACCTTTTAATGGACGCGTGGTTAAAATTGCCTTTATTCCGTTTATGTATTAGCATAAACGTGTCTTCAATTAATTTACTATCTGACCGTCGGGGACTTAAAAAAGCTATTACTCACACTATTGCTCTCAAACGCTAACAATATTTCAAACCATAACCAAGCTTTTTCTTCGCCGCTGTCCGCTTTCCATACGGACGCGTTCGTTTCCCCGTGGCAAAGTTTCATAATCCCAATTTGATTTCAAAAAGTCTCACTCCAATCACCCCTTTCCATTATATCTTTAATTTCGCCGACAATACCGGGAATAATAGCCAAAATAAACAAAGCCGGTAACAACATTTCCGTTCACCTTGAATCGCTCGCGTTTGTTTACTAAACGAAACGACGAAATCAAAACAAAAAACTCAGCCAAACAGGAAGATCGTATGTTTTATTTGCCGCGATTTTTTTCTCCCCGCCGTACACGTGATACTGAAATCCAACAAGATTAGACTAGTGAAAAAAGGGAAAAAGGTAAAAACAAAAAACAAAAAAAGACAAAAAACATCGGGATACTCGGTGCGGCGCACGAAATATTTAATGTATATGTGCGCCCGCATTTATATGTCCCGCGCGCAAGTAAATCGATAACGTGAATGTGAATATTCCAGATTGTAATATCGCGAGCCAACGGACCCTTCACGTCTCTCTCAGTATATAAGTTTGATATCGACAGCGCGTCCTCATCGGTTGCTTCTTCACAGAACTAATACAGTCTGGCTTCGCCTTCCATTCATGTAGTGATAAGCCGACTGCTCTTCGTATTTCTGCGCAAATACTCAAAGCCTTTGCATATATACATCTACCAGCGTTTGTTCCCTTCGCCGCCCCCCACCCCTACGCGTCCCGCCCCAGCGCAGTCAAAGCTACTTAAGAAAGTTTTTTAAATGATTTCTCTTGGCTGAAAGTCGCCGTATCGAGTCCCGTATTCCTCCAAATTAATATCGGACTTTTGCATTCCGGCGGGTCATCGCGGGGCGCTTTCGGTCCTCCGGGCGGGATGGGATGCTCTTTTTCAAGAAAAATGCGAGCTATGCGAAAGATGTTTAAAATCCGTTCAGAAAATAAACTAGGAATTTGGGACACCGAAGTAACGTTCATTTATAAAGTATTTGCATTATTTCGGCAAAAGAGTCGCGATGTTTGGTACACAAATTATTTTCATTTTCGAAACATATATATAAATTGTTAAATGCATAGCTCGAATAACGCTTGCCGTAATATTTTTGACAAAAATGCGCTCTCGGTGTGCACGAGTTTTGCAAAAATGAATTTGTTTCGGAATGTTAATATCATATATACGGGAAAGGTCGAAGCCCGGCGTATATGTACCAACGATGTTTACAAATATTGAAGATGGTCAAGCTTTTTCCACTGAAACTCGTTTATAATTTGGAATGAATTTTGAGAAATGTTTTGAACGCGAAATTAGTTAATTAGCGGAATTCGTGTAAATAGACGGCGATGATTTTCTAAGGATTCTAAAGTATTACAGGAAAAAAAGACCTCAAAAAATTTTGTTTTTAATAACATTATGATTGATGATCAAATTTTATATTTCAAACAGAATAGGAAATAATGTTGTTTTTAATGTTGTCTTGTAATTTATTATAATTTGACATTCCTTAAATCGTGGAACGTACAATATTTTAACTGTTTTAATTGTTCTTTGACGTAATTGCCTTTTTAAAGTGTCACTTTTATCATGGCGCGGAGAAAAATGTATGTGCATATATATAATATAGACACTACATCATTTGCGAGCGCAGTTTATATTGTATGGCCCAGTGCACATATTTCAAATTACAGATTAACCGAGAAAATAATTATTTAATTACTTTTGGTGTCAATTTAACTACTAGTTCATACACATTTTTTTCGGCGATTTAAAATTTTAGAACATCTATACGGAAAAAAAATACAGTATAAAATTACTCTTTATAATATTAATTTAGAGTCCTATATATAATACAAATTGTCAAAATTTACTGTTTTTAACAGTAACATATTGTGATAACTCAGTAATTATAGGTGTAAATCACTTGTTTTCTGTTCAAACGATGAATGTTTACGATTAGCATTGCATGGCCCTAAATACGTATTATAAACAGTAATTTTTCATATGTATATTCTTATCAGTGTGCAGTATGATATTTAGTAAATAATTTATGTTATCTTATGTTAATTTATATAATGTACTACATATTTTTATTATAAACATAAACTGTACTTTATTTTATTTATTTATTGATTAATTAGCCGTTATTTTTAAATTCCTATAATTTTAAACTTGAACAGAAATTAAATGAATTTTTTTAGATTTTATCAGATTTTTATCAGATAATTTATGTATTTTAACCTTACACACTTAATAATCAAAGTAATATATTTTGTGCTAAAATTGCATTTATGGACAATAAATTACATGTATAAAAATTAAAGTGATTTAAAGATGAAAAATATATTCATGTTTTAAATAAATTATTTTGATTATAACAATGATTAAAACACAAACCTATTTTTTTCTTTTTTAAATGAAATCCCTTTGTTTATCGCATCAGCACACACTATCACTACACGTAGATGTTATAATGGCGATCAAATTGTTATTTCAAGTCATTAATGTATAATAAGAACAGCATGGGGCCCAAAACAAATTCTTGAAATGCAACGTACTCTGTTTTGCGTTTCTCAGACATAATTCTATTTACATTCACTCGTAAAATGGCCAAGAAGAATCTCGAGTATTTAAAAAATGGCTCTCTAAAAATAACTTATTCAAACCTTATTTAACTTTAAATAAAAATATTCTTTATAAAATCGAAAAAAAATTATATATAAATAAATAAAAGAATGTAAATATTAATCATAAAAAAGCAAAATAATCATAATAATACGAACTCAAATAAACGAAATACAGTAAAATTTGAAGCAATAGCAATAACATATTAGCAATAGAAATATTACACTGAAAGAAAGAATCCTGCAAACTTTACCAGACAATATTGTAAACATCGGATAAAGGGAAAAAATGTAAATAAATATATACAGATTGTACGGTAATTTTAATCACAATTATTGAAGTTTTAACCATAATTTATCATATTTGTTTACATTTTTTCCCTTTATCCTATGTTTAAAATATAGTATTGTAAAATTTGCAGGATTATTTCTTTCAGTGTAGGAAATCATGCCATATATCACGCAGAAAAATGTTCCATTAAAAAGTACTAAAAGTTTAGTAAATATTATTAAAAATACAGTAACTTACAGACAAAACATAATTTCAGTTAGAAATAACCGAACTTTTCAGTAAACATTGGTGAATGTTTGTAAATATATACGGAAAATGCATCAATGTTTACAGTGAAGTTCGGTATTTTCTGACTGAATTTTTGTTTTGTCCGTGATTTACTGTGTTTTTAATAATATTTACTGAACATTCAGTAATTTTTAATGGAATATTTTTCTGCGTGTATATATATACATACATATATACTTCACATCGAATGAATTATTTGAACGCCCTTAAAATGGACCATTAACATTTAACCGTTATACCTATATTTTCTATGCATTCCGTTTGATTAATCTTACACTGGAATTCATCTCGTATCATTTAATTATTCTTACCATCATATAAATAGCTAATATTGCGCCTTATATAAGAACTACTGGGCATATATTGGAACATCTTGATTGGCTTAATATATTCCATCAATGTAACGGTCAGAATACAAACGAACTTCAGCAGATCATATAATAAAACTTTTAATCTGAATAATGGTTCAATATTATTACCATCAAATAATCGGCAACAAATCGTGACATTAATTCCACGCTCGTTTCAATTAACGTTAATATCAAAGATTTCATTACCGAGTCCGTCATATATATATAACACGCGAATAATTAATTTTCACGAAACGGGAGTGAACATTTTCACAGGCCGTCCATTATTGATGATCCGCGGGCAGCCGAAATCGGGCTCTCGCGGCGACGCCGCGATTGTCCGTGCAACCACGGGTGGCGCAGTCACTTGTCAAACTGATAAAGTAAACAAACATGATTGCATTAGCGAGCGCATCATAATCCGAAAATTAACAAAACACCGACCCGCATGATGCTGTCATTATTATTGTTGTCCGTTATATTGTTATTGTTTTTACGCACTCGACTCAAGGGCGCACACCCGCAACAATCGACGCCCGCATAACATCGTCCGCCGTACGGCAACAATTACGGCGCGAGTATAATTAATTATTTCTATGATCTTCTAAGCAGACCTTCCCGAGCGGGACTTGGTGTGATTTCGGTCTTGTTACACTTGGCAAATCTGGCGTGTTCGTGAGTCGACTTTATCGTCAACGGGCGCTTTTCCACTGTTTTCCGCTAAAAGGTACTATATGGCCACCCACCTAAAGCACCTGCTAAGAGCGTTTCTCGTTCCAACAGCACGTAGTGCATATAACTTGAAAGGTTTAGAGCACTTGGTGATTGCCGGCAGTGACGACGATGATCGGCTCCCAAGCCGTCTCTATTGTCTCCGACTGGAAAGCACTTTGACAAGTTCCACGACCTTTGGCAAACTTTATTCGCCGCGCTGAAAGATCTCGCGACTTTTGCTCTTACGTTTCCCACATACACGACGATTGCCCCCGTCGGAAGGAAAAAGCGGTGCCGAAAGTGGATGGCGGTTTATTTTTTTAGAACAACCGCGCGGTTTTCCGTATAATTCGCAAATGGGTTTGTTGCGTCGGAGTATTTGTTTGTTTGCGTTTGGTTTCGTGGAAAGACGAACGCGCCCGCGAGACGGCGTTTTGTTGTTTTCGTTTAATATTTCGCTATTATTATTTTGATCTCGAATTCCACGAAATTTCGATTTGTTATTAAGCGAGTTTCGGTGAAAAGGAAAATACCGCGCGGAGACTCGAACCCAAGCCCTTCGATTGTCGTGTTAATGTTTGTATAAAAGTTATTGATCGCGCGTGTGTGCGATTTGCGACGCTTGTAATTTATGCGTGTAAAAAATGTTCGCTCGCGTCTAATTAGACGTCGGCGAGAAATATATTTGAATGAAAAAAAGGAAATAAAAAAAAAACAAAACAAAAACAAAAATACAATCGTTTCGCTTTCCGTACTTATTTAAATATTTAAACTCGGTAATGACATTTAATGCGTTTTGTTATTCTTCTTGCGCGAAAACAGAAAAAGCCGGTTAGTGAGATACTTGTAACATGTTTGGTTCTTCACGAAGACAGGTTTTAACGGCCGTGGTTCGTGTCCGATTTATTGAAGAATACTTTCGACCCAACGATCGGGTCAGCCATTTACGTCATCTTATTTATTGTCATATAAGCTTGCATTTTTAATACCAGCCTTGCGACGATATTTTTCAATTACGAGTGCGGTTTGTATAAATGTTGAGGCTGAGCAATGAATATTCATAATTAATGCCGAGGTGGTGAGGAATTCCGCTGTCTTAAAAATAGAAAACAATAAATGATTTGGTTTGCGTCTATATTTCGATCGCCGTACAGGATGGATCGTTTTAATCAATTCAAGTTATACGTCTCTCATCAAAAATTCGACGAATAAAATACTGAACGCGCAGTAACAGTCAGTTATTTGCGACGCGAATTTTTATCTCGGCACGATGTAAATAAAAGTTGCAAAAACAGTCTGCAAAAATCAACGTTAAAATTCTAAATGGAAAGTTTCGTAAGAATTGCCGTAGGTTGAAAAAATGTTCTTTTCTGATCAGTCAGACATATGGTATGTTATACATAATTCAGTATGTTTTTTATCATATCATGGTGTAAACAAATGTAGGTTTCGTTTTGGACTTTTGTTGTTAAGCTTTAACCCGGCAGTAAGAGCGTTAAAAATAATTATACAGGTTGGCGCGCTGTTGGTCATTTCGTCCGACTTTATTACGCTTGTAAACAATCGTTGTTATAACTAATATTAATATAATAAAAGGGCATTTTATTATAAACAATTTATTAATGTTCAATGCGTGTTACAATACTATTTCTTTTATATTTATTAAACTTTTAAATAATAAATTACATTCAAGTTTAATTTCATAATTTAACGTGTCAAAATATATCTACACTCAGAAAAATTAAACGTATTGAAAATTACTATTTATAAGACTAATTTGAAGACATTAAAGTAAAAACCTAAGAATTACTGTTTTTACTTGTAGAAAAAGTTTTCCATACCAAAATTTTTTCCTTTGTTTTGAGTAATATTATTGTAAACGGTAATTTTTATAGTTTTGTTTTAATGTCACTAAATTAGTGTTATGATAAGTTTAATTTTTTTGAGTGTAATAATTATGTTTGAATACACGGAAAGAAAATAAGTATTAAAAATTACTCATAAAATATCAATTGTGTGACAGAAGTGTTGTATTTTGAAATAATACATAAAATTTCAGCAATTTTTAGTAAAATGTTAGTAGTTTTTACTAAAATGTTAGTAAATTTTACTAAAACTTAAGCAATTTTGGCTAAAATTTGGATTAAAGTATAATTTAAAAATAAAACACTACTCTCACACATTTAATATTTTGCTAGTAATTTTTAATACAATGTTTCTTTCTGTGTATAATTTATAATGTACTTTTAACTTTTTTAATTTATATAATTTTAATACAATAGTAAACTACAGGTAGTACGATATTTATAGTTTTTTGGACTATTTTCGGGGGAGAAAACCAATTTTTTATGCATTATTATTCAGAAAGGTTTAAACAGAATTTACACGCGTGTTAAATATATACGTTCCATAAGAAATATAACAGAAAAATGAAAAAAATTAAATCGGGCGGGAAAAGACCGGTGCGCGCCCGCCGTCGGGTTAACCAACACACGAATTTGAAAATATTGCTAACAAAAATCAAAAAGTTTTAAATATTAATAATATTTTATAAAATAAAAAATCGTTTGCCATTTTGTTTTTTATTTACAAAGACCAATTTTTAAATCAGTACATTAAAGAAATTTGCTAATTAACAAATTGTAAACAAAACAAATGTACTTAAATACATAATAAGTTAAGAATAACAATGAATACAATTATGAAACACGATTATTGTTTGTGTGTAAATAAGAAACTAAAACTATTTCGTTGGAATTTGTTTTTTTTTGACAAATAAAGAGGCGTGACAGTTATTGCCCAAAGTAAATATGTTTATTGTATAATTATGTATTGACATTGAAGCCTTAACTCGTTATAGTGTTGAGTTTTGTAAACAGTGTTGACTTTACCTCGGTAAAAGTCACCCGTATATAAACAACAATGACTGAAAATTCCGCCGAGTTTGTTTGTTTACGTTTTCTTCATTATAACGTTGTAATTCCCTTTGTTGAGTATTTATAAAAGCAAATAATTATTTGCCGAGAGAATTAATTTGCTAAAAATTTGCGAGCGCCATGTTGTAAGGCATTGGTGAACTGGTTGCAGTAAGCAACGCGCAAGTAACAATTGAATTTACACAAATACGCGATACACGCGGTTTGGCATAAAAAGTTGGAATTAGTTTAGATCACGGCGCGGTTATATCCATGCACTACATACGGGATTGTGGCGTCGAGAAATTTATTCTGAGTATGATCTGATAACACCGCGGTATTAGAATGGCATTTGTTCGGCAGTAGTCTGAATCTGAATGCGATATGGTTTAAATAAACCTTCCAAGATTTATGCGAACGCCGTCTAGATTTTATTCAAATTTGAGCGCGTTTCCTAAATGTTATACGACTCTTTGTTTCCGCGTAAAATCCGGAAGTAACACTATTAAGATCGCGACAATGCGGGTCATTAATGGGTTCAAATGTTGAACATTGACCCTTGACATTATTAATATCTATTGCATCATTGGTAGTTTTTTTATCATACAATTTAGAGCGCAGTAAACATATAGAATATATGTTGATGAATTCGTAATTTATTAATTAATCAAGGAAATGTTTTTGTAACGACTTTTCTGTATTGAACGGATTTTGGCGAAACCAAAACGATTCGCCGAATTCTCTGCAAACAAAACATTGTTAGAAATATGAAATAAAACTGTTATTATATTTGTATAAGGTGCTTATTTTGATTCAGTCAAGTTGCGTCTATCATTTGCTTCAATGTCAATATCTCTATCTTATATATAGAATCTTAAATATCTCTTATCTTAAATATAGAATCGCTAGAATCTATATTTTTATAAAACTGCTGGAATCTTAGATGATAATAATGTTACTTGAAAAATAAAAGAGTACATTTTATCGTTTAATATAAAATCTGACTTTATTATATATATTCGTTTATTTTTATTGAGTCGGTAATAAAATGTTTTCATCTTTTCCATAAGACATAATATGTTCAAAATGTTTTATTCAATGTCCGTACAATTTTCACGTTGTTCGTATAACAGTTTTGGAGGACCTTTCGTTCGATCCTATCCAAGCAGAAATTAGGTCGGGCATGCCCTGTCAGTACTGTGGTCCCGAAAAGGGTAAAATATTACATGCCCTATTAGGGTTTCCTTGATCTGGTCTATAGAAGAAGCTTATCAGAAACCGTCCATAAATCATGATATAAGGTATGCCAGATAAGGCCTTAATATGGTTTTGCTAATATATTATTTACGTAGCTGCAAAAGATGACGGTATACGGTATGCCTTATCAGGACCAAACAAGGATGTAAGTGGGGTTTCGTGTATTAATATGAAGTGCGTGTAGTCAGGCTCATAATGAAGAGAAGGTAAAGCAGCGATGGAGATGATCGTGGCATGGATAGGTGACCGTTCTTTAAAATATATTTATATCGAACTATAAATTAAGCTTAAATATAAATAGACATAACATATATATATATATACAGATATTTGCGTTTTTTTATTTGATAAAAAAGGTATTATGGTTTTCCATTCGCTGCCCAAGCACTGCCATGCGTTTCACCCATCTATTGGCCCTGTTTGAGTTGCCTCACTAGTTAGCCATACGGCAACAAGACTACGAAATTAGGAGCACTTTTTTGCCTTATCGTAATTTCTATTTGGGTACATATGGTACATTATCGCCATTTTGTGTTGATGATTGTTCCATCTAAATTTAAAATGGAATCCCTCAAAATATCCATCCCTCAACAAAGAATGATCCTTCTCTATTTGTTCCGCAAATCTTGATTCCGTTCAGTAAATTTTAGAAGAAAAAAAACCCCGTAACCCTCTCGTTAAGCACCCGTAACGAGGGATCAAGATCCAGTACTCGGTACAGAACAGTGGCGAATCATTCATATTCGCCTCATTCGAATTCCTTTCCGAAACAAAAGCTCGTCTAATTAACGCGCCCGAGATGGTCGAGGTTTCGCGTACGAGTTGCGCGATGACGAATGCCGTCGACTCGGGGGACCGCGGCCGTTTTTCGGCGTCTGCGGCAGGGGAAAACTAACACGGACACCTATTTAAACGAGTGTTAATAACGAGCTATTATTTTACGCGAGGGTACGTTCAGTTGGCGTCGCGGTTTTTTGCGCGAAGAGTTCCTCTTTCGACTAATAACGCTTCTGCCGCGCAGCACTGTAAGCAACCCCGTTTCTCGGAGTTTCTAACGCCGTGCGGTTCCAGGAAATCGCCGGTGGTGTTTACAACAATCGAATAATAACATTTTACTTTGTCTCGTGGAATGGCAGCGGTATTATAGTTATTCAAAAACAAATCAATCGCGACGCACAACACCCCGTATAAGGATTAAGCGAAATTTTTTTTTACATTTTAAACTTGTTAATTAAATGGAATTTTTTGCAATGACGCGAAAACAATTCAATTGCCGTCAATGAGCTTCGAAGTGTTGTTAAATTGTCGTTGTTTTGAAGGGTAAAATTAGAAAGAATTTATTTTACTGTACGTATAATTTATATTCTATTAAAAATGGCATATTAAAATTTTGTATTCTGTAATGCGTATTATTGTTATCAAACTCCGTGTTTTAATATTTTAATAAATCGGTGCAGAATTGTTTTCCGTTTCTAATTTCGGTATATACGTTTACCCGAAACACAATCAAAATCAATTTGCTATTAAATACTTGAAACAACGTTAGTGCAAATACAAATCTAAGAAAATCAATTAATCTTAGTTTAATAGACTTTACCGAAAACATTAGTCGCAGAATGTGCCGCGCCGGTATATAGCGAGTGTAACCACGGAAAAGTAACAATCAGGATGTAAGAGTTTTCGAAGGAAGCGTAGAAAGTGGCGAGAAAAGAAATAAAGATTGACGCGGTTCAGCACGCAAATTATGTCAAACGAAAGTAAATTCGGCGAACTGGTCCTTGCAATTAAAAGAACGTTTTTGTCGGTCGCGCTGTTTTGTCTCGCGAAATGGGAGATTTTGTTAATTTGAAAACAATGGAAGAATTTGGAAGAGCGAAACTAGGTTTGTTTGGTTTAAATTTTGATACGATCCGGGGTTTGAACAACAATTTTTGATTTATTTGAAATGAACTTGAAGTGATACGGCAGAAGTAAAGAAATTAATTTCGTCCAATGTATTTAGCCAATTTGTCTATGAAATATACGAATTCAACAAAATATTTATATATATTGTATACATGGAGAAAAAAGTATAGCGTAAAATTACTATACTTTATGATAAAGCAGTCAAAAATGACAAGTATCTGCAGTTTTCCAGTATATTATATAATTGTTTAACGTTTTATTTGGTTAATTTGT
>JABFQC010004413.1:0-12706 GCA_022817085.1 Psilanteris sp. ZL-2020
AAACTTTAGCACGTAGTAAATATATTCAATTTATATAAATTTTTTTTGTATGATGTAATTGTATTCATAATATTTTCTGTTATATATTTGACTATTACTATTTATGTAGTAATTTTTTCGGTATTATATTTCTTCGTGTGTTTTGTTGAAAAAAACATTTGTTAATTAAAGCCGGATTAATAATAAGAGGACGCTCACTATTACTGCGTTAACTCCTTTTTTGAAACCTCTTTGTCTAAGACGAAATTTAAAACATAATATCGTGACGATAGCAGGAAAAGAATATAAGGTGTCGCATATTGTGCGTCAGAAGTGACGGTATTGGGTTTCAAATCTCCGAGGGGGGGAGTAATTATTTTACTCGCAAAATCATCTGGTGACCTAAAAGTATTCCGGGCCACCAACCGTGCATAATAGTCGGTAAAAAAATACTGCCAAACTCGGAAGATTCAACTTTAATTACATACAATAGAATATATTATAATATTATATATGTCAGAAAATTGTCCACTGTACTTCGTCTTTTTCAGTGATGTAATTTATATATATACACTGAGAAAAAAAATCTTTGATAATACTATTCTGGTTATGGTGAACATGTTTTATTGTAAACATTAGCAGATTTTTGTAACCATTACTAGAATTCTGGAAGTCGTTACAGTAATACATGCCTAGCTTTACCAAAATGATGATGTCAAAGATAATTGTGTAACAATTATCATAAATTCTGGTAATCGTTACCAGAAATTTTTCTCTGTGTATATATATTTCAGAGATTGTTGATTATTTAATAAAAAGGCAAATAATTTTTTATTTTTAAAAAATACAGCGTATAAAGTTATATATATAATGATTATTATTACACGATGTATGGAAAAACGTTCGGCCAACAAACTTGCCACGCTTACGTCAAGATTAGTTATAGTTTGGATCATGGCATATTGTATTTCATACGAGAGAAATAGGCCAATATTAGTAGCCAAACATCCATCAATCTCAACCAGTCGTGAATCAAAATTGCACCACTTTTCCACGAACAACTTACTCGTCGTACGCATTCAAGTATCTACAAATAAACAAATTAAAAGTACCACATTTTAGAGATTGCTTCCAAGTAGAAGTCGACGAGAAGAAACCCCAATTACAAGACCAATATGCACACAAATTGAAACGCCAAGTTTCACTCGTCACGCAAACTTTTGCACCGTCTTTCGATAAAGTTTATTTCGCGACACCACCGAGTCCGGTTCACCAGCTCTTCTCAGACTGAATACATTCAAGAAGTATCGGATTCTCTTTGCGCGCCTAAGAAATCGCGAGCATTTAAAGCCACATCACTTTCAGTCGCTCGAAAACGAGCCGGCGCATTCACGGCCGCAGCAAGCACAATAAAACGCGAAAAAGGCACGCGTTTTCCGCGATCTCCGCAAACGTTCGCTCGCAAAAGCGGATCTAATCCCGCGCAGACGAAAAACCGAGCGAAGCCATTGACGAAACGGATCGATCCTTTATTCGCGATCTCGGTTGCATTGCGCAACACCGGGGATCGGTTTTCGGCGCGCGTATTCCGATAATTGCGCGCGACTACCGCGATCCGATCGCAAAATTCATACCACGGTACGAGCCGACTGTATTGTGTGGCGTTTCGTCGTTCCATATCGTGGATGCCGGCAATAGCGCACGTCGCCGTCGAAACGCAATTATAATAAACGGCGTAATTGCAAATGCACGCCGTGTCTTTGCGTCGATGCGGATGATGAAACGGCGCTGCCGTTGAGTAAAATTATCAAAATGACAGAATTGGATATGAATTAATTCCGAGCGAGTTACATATTCATCGGCGCTAATTCCGAGCCCGTAATCGCGTTACCGAACGAGCGAGTCGACGCGCCGCCTCGCACGCATCGATACGCGCGTTTTTCTTGCGCTGACGTCATCTCCGGTGCGCGTCACGCGGCTCACTCCGGCTGACAGTTTAACGCGCGACTCGAAATTTTGTATTAATTACGCCGATCGCGCCGACCGCGTTGTCGCGTTAATTAAGATTGATAAGTACATTCAATTACGGTCGTCGGACAAACGTTGCATTAGCGGCGCGCGGATGTCGCGCGACGAAAAAGCCAATTTCGTCTAATTGCGCGGAAACGGGTTCGCGCGCGCCCATTTTGTTTGCACAACAGCGCGCGATCGGCGCGTGCTTTATTTGGCAGCGCGCGGCTGCCGCGGTCTAATTAAAGCGCCGCCGATAAGACGCTATCTGCGCGCCACGCAAACGGCCGCGTCAATAAACAAACGATAGCGGGAGAGCCGTTCCCACATAACCTGTTACGCCTCGCGTTTCCTTCTTTATTCTGCAGGAAATCGGCGACTCGGCCGACAAACGCGTGGCCGATTCCGTATCGGCTAGTCGTGAAACAAACAAACGGCCCAATAAACGGCGTCCGGCGCGAATTCCCGCGAGAATTATTGATACAAATGTCCGAAGGAGCTTTTTCCCTTATCGCCGTGTTACCGCCGCGAACGTATAATGGGCTCTTTACGGACGCATTATAACGCAGCGCCTCGTGCGGCCGCGGTCCAAACAACGCTGATGCGGGGGCATAAATTATTCTATCAATGCGAGCGGTGTTTCTTTTAAATTGAACAATTTATTACATCGCGGTTATTACATCATCCCGCGATAAGGTGTAACGCTTTGAAATTAATTTCAGTCAGATTACATCGACGCGGCTTTTTTTTCTGTTGCGATTTTTGCGATAGCCGCGATATTCCGAAAGCAAAAGCTTCTCGCTAATAATCCGATTTGCGATTCACAAACGCGCGACGCGCGTTTCAATTTGTTTTCGGCAATTTGCCGTCAAAGAATAAATCACTCTGATCTGCGTTGTTTTAAACAAACATTATACCGCGCGCAAAATCGAGACCGATTTCATTGACTAATTAGCGAATTTATAATGCACGTGTAACGATATAATTAGACCAATTTAATAATTATTCTACATGATTAAAAGCAAATCTTAAATTGTGCAGTTGAACGGCAAACATAATTCAAGTGTATAGTTGTTTTGTTTTGCATTTTTTTTTTTCAGTGAAAAATTGTGTTAATTAGTAAGTTAATAAATAAGTACATATATATATACATATATTTGTATCGCGAATTAACATAGTCAGCAAAAAATAAAACACATTTTTGATATGTACAATGTACAATCTTACATGTAGAGCTTGCAATTAAACTTATTACTATACATAATATAATAATGAAAATATATACATAAGTTAAAGAATAAATGTGAAATAAATTCGGAGTAATATTTTAATTAAAAAGGCAAAGCAGAGTCGCGGGGTAATGTTTTTCGTGTCAAACGAGTATTTATATATAGCTATATAGACACGTAGTAAATTATAAATAAATACGGTATGCTTTATTTGCAGTCGTTTGGTATTATTTGAAAATCAAAGCTATACACTGAGTCAGATGGAACACACGAGAATACTTCGTCTCAACATTGGCGCGCGTTTCTCTTTGATATAAATCATTTTAAACTCTTTAATTATAATGACTATAAATCTTGAGCGAATATTGTTTCTGTTATCAACGTGTGAACGCGGCACACTAAAAGCAACAACAACAACAACAACAACAAAATGTTAAACCACAAAAAGTATCAAAACACAAATACAAATATTTCGCAATTAATTATACAACAGCCACCAAACGTTCCAATCAAATTGCAAAGTTTGACGACGACCATGACAACGTAAGTTCGAAGGCGTCCAAGAAAAATAATTCATTGCGGTGTGAATGTGTGTGTGAAAGTATAGCGCGATGATGAGCAAAAATCACCGGTCGTCAATATGATTAGTTCGCTCGCCTAATTATGCTACTGAGATATTCGGTTGACTTGATCGAAACTTTTTTCCAACGGATATGTATTTTTATGTCTGCGTATGTGTGTGTGTGTGTATGCACTCGTATGCTTCTCTTTCCCTCGTGAAACGCGAGCTCGCACATCCGGCAGACAAAACTTTCCCTCGGTGCAATCTTGCATCGCGCAATTAGTCTGCCGAGGGTATTATTTATTAATCGAGCTCGAGAATCGGCGAGGAAAGTCGCGTGCAAGTGCGCGCGGTCAACGAGACGCCAGATAGGTGCACCACGCCTCGGGCTAATGTTAATGCATATTTGCGCGCGGCTCAATTGCCTGATACGCGGTCGGCCGATCGCACACTTTTGCATCGTAAATTGTGACTTAACGGGCTCGAACCATCGCGCTAAGTAAAAGTTTCTTCAAACTTTACACCGCAATCGATGTGTCGCGCGTAGTCTTTGAACGCGGCGCGATTACAGTTGTTGGAAAACTGCATTCAATTGCTCATGCGACACAACTTTCGGCACGAAAACTCTTATTGCGGCCTGCGGGATTCAATTATTCTTATTGCAATTATAAAGAATTCAAGCGCTTGCGTTTGCCTCGCGCTTGTCCGCGCGCGCTAATGTCCCGATAGAAAAATAAGTGGTCCGGGTCCACGTGTTGAGAGGCAAGAAAATTTGAATCGCGTGTAATTAAATTTAATTTGTTTTGTTTTATATATATCGCCGTGATGTATGTGCATATTACGTACACATATATGTTTTTGTGATAATGAATTTACGAGCGCGAATTCATGATCAATTAAAATAACTGTTCGGCGTGTTTATAATAATAATAGTCTTGTTTCAATTTGCAATCATACGCGAATCATAAAAGTGTTCGTTTAAGGGAAAAATTGGTAATTTTTTAACCCGTGGGGTACACAGTTATTTTAATATACTCGTTTGATAAATATAAACAACAGTTTAATATTCCTATATCGTTGGTGCGAGTTTTCGCCGGTGGTGCGTGGCCAATTGGTTATATATTGATTGATCATAATTTGCAAATATATATTCTTATCAATTTTTTACAGTTATTGTACTTTATGTCTGATTAATAAAATGAAATGAAAAAGTGTAAAGTTAACTTAACGGATTGAACGTCGTTACTTTTAAATAAAAGATAAAGTTTATGAAGTATAAATTACAATATTAAGTGGAAATTTTTTAGTAGTGCAGATTAACGCTGTTACTATTTATTTCTGTTACTCAATTTCAATTCTGAAATCGTTTACTAGCATTGAATATATATTAGTTTATAGAAAAAAAGAAAAAAAGGTTTTTGACAAACTCTAAGAATGTCAAATAATAAATGATTAAATAATTCGATATGATGATTTAAAATTTAATCAATAAAAATAAATTGATAAAAACTGCGAATTAAATGGTGTTGGATTATTGACTTTTACCAATTTTCTTAAAAATATATAATAATATTGGAGTTTAATAAAATGTGTTAACTTATGCTAACCTCATTATATAAAATATTTCTGACAAAACATGATTGTGAATAAAGGTATAATAGATTATTAATTAATTGTTTAATAGGAATTTATGATACAATTTTATATTATCAAAATATTATTAAATATTTGATTTGAAAAAATGTTTATTGGTAGAAGAATATTGCATGTATTAATGTATATGTAGTGAAACATGTTGTTTAACAATATAAAAATATATATTCCCACAAATTAATTAGCGATGCATTTTTTATTGTAAATAGATGTAGTATTAATATGAATTTAATAATATACAATAATAATGCATTATATAAATATTACTAATATGCGTTTTTTTATAACTATAATGATACAACCATTATTACCGCTATAATAAACAAGACATTTTCAATCGTATTAAGTTAAAATCAAATAAATTTCTGAATATACTAATATTCATTGTATACTAGATTTTGGGGAATATATACATTGAATAAAATTCTGTTAAAGGAATTACAATATTAATAGTAAAAGTTAGTTACATTTGGAAACTTTACATAAATGTCTATATTATAATATAATAAAAAGTAAATGAATAAATTATTATATAAATTGAAAATTTTAATACATTATATTGTAGTTTTTATACATTTTTTAAGAATGTATTTCAATTTTACTCATTATACATACATTTTTAAATGTTATTTATAAATATAAAAAGAAAACCTAAATTAATAATACTATTTTTTTTTAAATTTAATGCATATTACAAAATACAAGAATTAAAAAAACAAGAGATATAATAATATTGTTATTATCGAAGCAGATTTATTTAATTACTCATCAATGAATAAACATTTAAAGTAATTTATTATTATAGGAAATGTAACAAAATATACAATTCCTTTCTTTATCAATAATGTTTATTATTATTAGAATTCTTATAATTTTATATATGTTGTCAAGCGTATTTTGCCTCCAGATTTCGCAATGTAAATGATATTATCCAAGTTTTCCAATATGACATAAAGAGTTAAGCTTTCAATTTTAAAATTACTTCATTATAATTATGTTTTACAATCGTTTAATACGTCTGGATTAATTTTAATCAAGAATTTTTTACAATTAATTTGAATTTGTATAATAAAATCCATACAGAAATGTTGTTAACTATTAAAGCACAATGTATTAACAATTAAACAAACTAAAAAAAAAAATAATTTAAAAATTTTAAATAAATTTTACTCGAAAAGTATTTTGCTGCGAAAAAGTTACACAACGGATTTGAAACGTAAGGTATTTGATTTCTTTAGTCGCCGTCGTACTTATTTCACTCCTTTTTGCAAATACTTTGCCGATATATTCCACGAAAATGTTCAACTGAGATGACTATCTCCAGAGTAAATCCTTCAATTAGTTTCATGACACGCGCTGTTACATTTTATAACTTATTAGACCGACTTGCTTGGTTTAAATTTGTTGAACGTGCATTTTTTTATTTGTAATATATATATATGCACACCTACACATATATATATATATATATATATGTACATCAGCACAATTGCGCGCGCCGTTTTTACGTAATAAACACAAATTTGTGAACATAAATCTAAATTTGATAAAAAGCCTTTTCAAGTGTCTCCAGCCTTCGTATAATTTTACAAGCAATCTCATTTTTAAAGTTTTAATTGTCAATATTATGTATAACGATAATATCTAACTTTGCTTTCCGTAACTACATTCCAGTACTTAAACAAATTGAAATTTCGCAACGGTATGTATAAAAAGGACACTAAGTCCCAATTACCGCAGTTTCCTCTAAGTATTCGAATTGCGAGCAACAACGACAATGATGCGTAATAAAACTCAGATGAAATTAATACGCTTTATCTTGTTAAGGATCGAAAATATAAGACTGCGGATGAGAGATAATGTATAAACGCGACTAGCTGTGCCGCAGAAAGAAGGGACAAGACCAACGCGACAGGACGCAGGGACGTTCGAGTTAATTAAGTAGCTCTAAAAAACGCTCGAAAAAACGCCCGGAGACGATAACGACCCGCTATTTACCGAGCTGATCGCGACTCTTCGGATTATCCGCAATCCTTCGTTCGCCTTTGCGCTGGTCCTTTAGATCCGCGCGTACGCGCCATAATGAGCCGCCGCAGCCGTCAAAGAACGCCCGAGCGTGGAAAAGGAGTTTGGCTTTCGCGCAGGAGTAGTCTTTGCTTCGCGTATTCCGCGCCGCAAGGAAACTTGCATTTAAACGCTTTTCCTATCCGGCGTCTGCATTCGGCGCTTTTTAATGACCATTCCGCCGTTATAAAAAATCACTTCGTTGCGCAAACTTTACGACTTTATGTCTTGTATTATTTTCAGACGAATCTTTTCCGACGCGCGGAGTATAAGATCCGACATAAACGTTAGATATCATTCAGAATGGAGTGAAATTTTGAAGAGTGTTATGTTACGTGCGCGAATATTAACATAAGTGTATGGCAGCGGTCTTCTTGTATTGTTAAATAAATAATACAATGTGCCGAACTGCGTTCAGAATTAATTGTTAATTTTATGACAAAAACATTGGGTCCGTCTGATTTCGTTTCGACGTTTCGTAATTTTTTTAGTCGATTTGGCGCTTAAATTTTTCACGTAATAAAAATCCCATCGATTTTAATTACGTAACGAGCAACTAATTTTATTACTTTGTGTATACTTTTTATGCTTTATTTTCAATATTAAGAACTTGTTTTGGTACATGATTTCGTTGAGAATACGTTTATAAACGCATGCATTAAATTGTGGACATTGAATAAATTAATGGCAAAAGTAAATACCATTTAAATTGATAATTATGTACTTGATTCAAAAAATAAAAGCACCTGTAATTCATGTAATCAAGTATTTAATTATATTTTATTGGCAAATTATTACAATGTTATCATTCAATGATATGAGGTAAGCTTTGTTTGTTAAATCGGTCGTAAATACGTAATGCGTAAAATGCTAGAATATGTAAAGCGCAATGAGAAAGGCTTATTCATGTATGGATTGTTGTAAATGATGTAACTATTAAAACATAATGAGTTTTTCGCATATACAATGTGCTTTCAAAGATATTAACTATAATTAAACATGCAATCTGATATAACAAACATTACACGTAAGATCAATAAAATTATGTTTAATGGTTTGAAATCAGTGATAAGAATAAATTAGGAACAAGTTTTGTGTTTATTTTTACGTAGAGGTATGTGGCAAATTATAAATTCAGAATTAAAAATATACTCGTTGTAATAAGAAAATATAAAAATGAAAATCTACAAAAATGCTAATTTAATATTAGATTAATATACCCATTTTACGGTTACGTGTAATTCGATCGATACTTCTTACATAATGCTATACTCAATTATAAAAGTTTTTAATTACAGGTATTAGCTTGTAAATCAAATTTCTAATAAATAATAGTTAAACGATATTCTGTTAATTAAATTGTATACATGGAACATGCACGATTTCATTTTCATGACTAGCAAAACAATAGCTCAACCAAGTGTCTAAAAGTTATCAGTTTTTGGTGATAAAAGGTTTAAATAAATGTATTACGCACTGCAGTTAGTTTTGATATAAATTTATCAACAGAAGTAAAATTTCATTGTCGAGGAAAAAAATGTTTTCCGCGAGGAACCCGAATGTATTTCGTTATCTTAAAAATAGTAAATATTACTGATGTTACACATTTTCGTAGTTAAAAATTTTAATGCCCGATTATGTAACCGCCTGAAATCATAAACCGCACTTTTATAATCTAACGATTAGCCAAACAATTAACATTATCACGAAAAAAAGTGCGACTAAATGATAATAAAAAAGCGACTCTGCGATAATTGCGGAGTCTATTTGCGTTTATTGCTTTTTCAGTTTTCGAGTGTTACTTTCAACTGCAAACGAGTAACAATGACGTTTTGTAAATTGCAATTTCCAGTCAAACACGAGTGTATATTCACGCAACGGTTCGGAATTCGAATCGGCGTCTTTTTTGCGCGATTCAAAATGCACGCATACTTATATCCGCGCGAGTATGAAGTCGTTAATACGTTTGAAGTGAACGCAAATCGAACGCTGCCGCTACGATGATTATATCGCAATGGTAATTGAATATCTTTATCGCAAGCTCTCGCCGAGCGTCCATGACTAAGACCAATTTTTCTTTCGTCCGGCGTTTGTCCCGCTCCAACCATCACGACAGTTCGGTCGTCGGGCGCCGTTTTAATCGCGTACGAAATAACAAATTACACGCGGTGCTTATCACATTTAAACGAGTCGGCTATCGGTCTGATTAATCGCGCCGACTAAATAAAATTTCCCTCGCCCTGTCTAATACGAATCAATAATGCAAAGCGAGCGCGGCCGCGCGGATAAAAGTCAGCTCGGCCGCGTTCGGCCGAGTCCGTGAGGTTTTGCGCGAAACGAGCGCGGAACGGCCATAGAAAAGCCCTACAAGGGCCAACGAGAGCCCTCGCTCGGTGTGTTTGCAAAAGCGGCACACGAAAGCTTATTTATATAGGGCGAAATAAGGACGCGTCTGTCTCCTTTTTAACTCCACTGACAGCTAAATAACTTGCCAGCCAGGCGCTTTGGCCAGCCGAGCAAAGCCGCGCGAAGTCGTCCCAGTCAAAGCATGAAAAGCACGCTCCAAAGAGAGCTTTTCAAAAGCGATCGCGTGAATGACCACGTATCCGGCTTTAAGTCCAAGATCACAAGCCAAGAATGGCCGCGGGCGTTCGATTCCGCCGCCTCGCCGCGCGGCGGATAATTGAGCGCGAACCAAAACGAGGGCCGAGCCACCAGAAAAGTGGACCAATTTTTGATCGCGTCTTCGAGCTGTTTCGCAATCGCAATTTCTAGCGTTATACCGCCTCGTTCGACTATTATATATAATATATATATATATATATATATATTTATACGCAATTATATTTGCGGGCGCGCACGAAATGCTCGGCATTTGCCGGATAAACTTTTATGCAAATGCGTTTTGGAATATTTCATCGGCGCGCGCGGTAAAAGAAAAATGTCATCATCGTAAAACATTTGCATCCGTCATAATAGCGTCTTAAATATGCCATAAGATCGATGAAATCGATCCGAGTGATGTAAACCGAAGCGCGACGAATTCGTCAACGGCACACACTCAACCGCCCAAGTGCATCTTCGACGTTCCAAAGCCCGCTCTTCGTTTATTCAATATTCATCGGCGACGCACGGCGAATTTTGCATGCGCAAATGTGGCGCCCTGGATACTCGCGCAACCGACTGCCGACCCAGGATTCGCGCGTAATTGCCTGCACACCGCACTCGGCGCGTTTTTATACTTTAACAGTCAAAAGATTAATATCCCCGCGTTCTTTACCTAAACACCGCTGATTACAAAATTATGCAACGCTCCGCGGTATCCATTTTACAACGCATTACTCTCGCGGACTTTATAAACCTACCGCCAGCGGTGTTTATTTCGAGAGCGGGTAGGGGGTGTCTATTTTTCTTCTCCGTCTTATTACCTTATCCTACCACTTCTTCGTCCGCGTCTTGACATTCTTATTGTCTTCAGTCCATCGTCGTAATTATCGTCATTATAATCTCGTCGCTTATGCTCGTTATTAAACTTAGACCTTCGCGTCAACGCGCGCCGATTGAGTGGTCTCCCGTCTCTCCGTCCTTTTTCAACTTTATCCACCGCAACGTTTGTTTTCGATGTTGCTCGGATCCCCTGAACCTGTCGATCGCTTCTTTTGTTCAAATGAATTTAATCCCGCGACGTTCGTGTAACCTTTCAATTATGCCATCGCCATTATCCCCTTAGGCGCGTTTTTTTGTGGTCCGTCGCTTACGTTACGCAGTGTTCGGTCCTTCTCTTTCGCCTCTTTCTCTAATTTAATTTCAACCCGGCCGAATATTTTAGTCCGCGGATCTTTTGCCATTTCATCAACGACGTCTTTCCATCACCGCCGACGACGTTTCTCTTTTATCAACTTATTATTACATCTATTCATTCGACGATCCAGTTCAATTTTTCGACGTCCCCTCTGACCTATTAAGAATTTTTGTCGCGTCTTAATCGCACTGGTGCAATCTATTCTGGACTAAATTCACTGCTGTATGCTGATTTTTATAATATTTTATACGGCATATCAGTTTTATAATATTATAAGTGTAGAAATATATTTTGCCAACGCGTTCAATTTGATTGTATGTTTTTAATGTTGCAGTCTATATAATTGTGTATCGAAAATACGAAATTCACGAGTATAAAGAGAGAACTCTTGTAAAACAAAAGTAGTACATTCTGACAAAATTAGTTACAAATCTTCGTTAATTAAACTGAAGAACGTAGTTAATTGCCATGTTTTTTGTCTTTCTTTTTTCTAGTTAGTTAATTATGGAGGACCTTCAAACAATGTTATAAAACTGGATTATCCTAAATGAATTTTAATAGCAGTATATCATGTTTATCATAAAATATACTACAAAATAAAGCAAGATTATATTTCGTGATGAATCAATTCAAATTTTTTCAATATGAAAATTGCCTAGTATTGAAAGGAAAACTTCAATATATCGATTAAAACGTCTTGACTTTAATTTATTCAGTAAAATATGTCGATTTTAATATATTCATTGGGATATTAAAATTCTAATAAATTCTAATAAAACAATCTATATATATATATAGTGCACATAATATTTAAGTGTGACAAAATTTTTAATACAGTGTGATAGATGTATATTTATATAATTATATATTAAAATTAACATATTTATTAGAAGATCAACCAAATTATCGATATTATTAAAATATACTATTAATAATTCTAATTTTGTTAACGAAATTCGTTATTATAATCGTGTAATTATACGTTTACCGTAAAAAAAACTACTATCATACGATATTGCAATCATAAACTTTCTGATAATCATTTGTAATTATAATACGATTTTTAATATCAATATTTAGGTCACCAGTCGGTATTCAGATTGCTGGTAATTAAAAAAGTAATATTGAAATTTATAATTTTCCATACAGCATTTTCTAATATCACATTTACTTCATTCAAATTAAAAACATGATACAAAGTAAAAAATTTTCAAACAAAATTAATTATCATATTAAAATCTTTCAATCAGACATCACCGCTAAATATATATATATATATACACTCAGAAAAATTTGATTGTAAATATTGTAATGAATTATTATAAAAGTGTTGTATATTACACAAATAAAGAATTTTGTAATGTCACATTGTAAAAATACCAATAAATATCATATTTTTTCTTATAT
>JABFQC010004414.1:0-12704 GCA_022817085.1 Psilanteris sp. ZL-2020
GTTTAAAGGAGACTCAAATTATTTTCACTAAAACTTTTAAACATATCGTTTTAACTTTGAATGCTGTATTCTCGAATATAATAAAATATATAAATATTCTTATATAATTTTTAAATATATTTAAATATATAAACGTATTGAGGAAAAAGGGAAGGGGAGAATATTTAATTCAAAGTTAAAATGATATGTTTATAGATTTTAATAGCAATAATTTGAGCCTCCTTTTATCCTGCAAATGTGCTAAATTGAAAATTTCCGTACTTTTTGAGTTAGAAAAGAGACTTAAAATTAAATATAAATATAATAATCTTAATAAAAATAAAATCATGCTAACACAAAGAGATACCACCTCTAAGCTATATTAATGTCAGCTGTAAATTGTCACAAAGCATTCATAAAGGTAATTCTAATATTAGAAATAAAGAGAACATCCCTTCATAAACTCTTATTTTACAAAAGAAATTTAGGAAAGCTTTATTTGAATTCGTGGGTTGAATAAACGGATAAAGGTATTTTAAATGTTAATGAAAAAGACTTTATTGTTTTGTAAAAATCTAGAAGATAAATTAAAGCAATTAAAATCGATTTCTAAAATGATATAGTCAGGATATGAAGTTTAACTCTTCAAAAAGATGAACAAAGCAAAAATTAAAATTTCATAAAAAAGTGGTTGTTATTGAATTCAGCAGGTAACTTACCTACACACCAATCGGAACAACAAAATATTCTTCAGGGGAGCATGCAACGAAAATTCTTAAAGGGAGGAGGTCAAATAATATCCAGAACCATACAAGAGATTCAGTAATAATTCATATAACAGCTAGGAAGCGTCACAAAATATTTAATAGAATTGCTGTCATGTCATGATTAGTTAGGGCCAATTATTACTTTAATTCAATGTAATATAATAGAGTGGTTATGTGAAAATGTATTTATAAAATGATCATCCCTGATGTCGGAGTTTTTCATCAAAAGTGATGTAAACTTGGTGAAAATATTGTTTTGTTCTAAATTTGGTCCGAAAGTGTCCAATTTTTACACCATCGCAATATTCGTTGAAACTGCTTCAATCACGCATCGACAGACAATTTCAATACTATAAACTGAAACAATTTCATTACTAATGAAAAATACAAAATAAATTGATTATGAAAACTAAGTTACATAACATTAAATTTATTTTATATTAAAAAAATGTTCATTTAAAATGTACTGCACAAATAATGCTTTAGTGAAATTAGTGCATCTGTTTGGTATTAAAATGGTGCGGTTTTGACGCTTGAATGTGGTGCAGTATTGGTGTAATCTTGGTATAAATTGATTGCAGCTGGTGTAAAATTGATATAATTGATTATTAGGTTATTTTGTTGCAAAATTTAAAGCTTTTAAAACAAAAGTAATAGTGCAAAGTTGGTGTAAACTCCGACGACAGAGATATTTCAATTAAATTAAATTTCAATTAAAGTATTTATATATAATAGAGAAGTGAGCAAAAGACAAAAATACAAGAAACAAAATTAAAAAAAAGCTCTCTTAAAAAAAAAACAAAAAAAAACATTCTACTATAAATATATATTATTTTCATGTATGTCATGAAATACTGTCGTATATTTATGCAAAAGATATATAATATTTGATGTAAAGATTATATATCTCGTTAATAGTAAGAGACCACTGCAAAATTCTTTTACAATCAAAATCAGTCAAAAATTCTCTTTCGAAAAGTATATTTTCAATGACAAGGAGGACGATCTTATACTATTACCAAATATTGTTAATGGATATGCACTGAGAAAAAAGTTACACTATAAACTACTATACCTTCTGGCGTTCGAATGATATTTTGAAGGATGTATAGAAAATTACTATACCATAATGACAACTTTTTTTATTTATATAGTAAAATTTGTTATATAGTATAATAAAACTAGAAGGAATTTTGACACAATTTGTTAAATCATATAATAAATTATGCTTTAATGGTATAGTAATTTTTTAAATATACTTCAAGATATCATTCGAACGCCAGAAGGTATGGTAATTTATATTATATTTTTTTTCTCCGTGTGGTGAACCGATAATAATATACTCGCTGCTCGATATAGCAAGAAACCAAGTCGAAATTTTTGTTGTTCTTGATTATAGGATTTGGAAGTTTATCAAATTGATGCATTTACTATATACTGGTCAGCTTTAGGTTTATGCTTTTCAATCTTTCAACTTAGTTATCAAAGTAATTACAAAAGTAAAGCAAAAAATATATATTAGTTATACCAACGAGGTCAAATCATGTTTCGAAAAATGTATTGAAAAATATCAAACAACATATGTGTCAATGATATAACTATTATAGTAAAACGAAAATAAGTCTTATAAATTATTTCTATATGTTTAAGAGTAACATGTATAACAACATGAACAAACGTCTTCATGCAAGACAGTCGTGTCTTTTCGTAAGATCAAACCAAGTCGCTTTGTCTATTCAAAATCAAAAATTTCTTAATTAAGACACAGTTTCGCAATGATGTCGCACAACCATATGAAAATGATTGTACACTCATCGTCATCGATTCGTGCCCCCCTAGATTACTAGTTCCTTCAAATAACATGTGAATAGATAAAGTAAGATCAATCTATGAGGGCACGAATCGATGACGGAGGGTGTATATGACATTTGCTGACTTTTGATAAAAAAAGGTTGACATGGTTACATTGGGACTATTCGGACTTATTTGAATATGAAAAATTCGTTACATTTTTCAGTGGTAATCAGATTATTTTAGGAAATCCTTTCCATAAGTACCAGTTTCATAATGAATTATAATTTACTATTGAATACTTATTACTTGTGAGTTAATAAACAATTTCGTCGTTATTCTATTTTAGGTAGAGATGGAGCGACGAGGTGTAATTTTGACGGTAATATTCGGAACAGTTGGCGTCCTCGGAGTACTTGTGGGCTTAGGTTTAGGCGTTTGGTTATATTTACGCTCCCGGAAATCTAAACAAAATTGTGATCTTGAGGATCCAAATGACTGCGCTAGCGGCTCTCAAAAGCACTCTAAGAAAAGAAATGGTTTTCTTAATCTTAAAACTCCTCTTATCGGCACGAAAACACTTGGGTGAGTTTTTCTTTAAAATATATTTTTATTATCATATGTTCAAAAGTAAATGACGGTTTACTATATTTTGAGGGTACTATTATTTATCTATACCATACATGTATTTAAAGCCCAGCAGTTTCAGATAATTATATTTGTACTGTTTCGATAAAAATAAAACAAATTTGTATTTGGAGTTCAATAAAAAATATTCTATTTACATATAATATATAATTTATATATGTTAACTCAGAACAATAATAAGAAAAAAGAAAAATAGTCGGATCGACATATATACGCAAAAGAAAAATTGTTATACACGCACATTTGTGTGTCCACGAAAAACACAATTACACTTCCAAATTAATTTTGAATAATAATAGCCTAACCCTATACCTAAAAAGGGTATAGGGTGGAGAGCAAAGTCTTTCACACCCTCGCCAAACACGCAGTTAATATTTTTCCATAATTTTTCCCATAATATTCCCATAGCTAGAACTTCCCTCAGGCGGGATGGTTTATAAATTCCTTATTGCATACTTTTATAACAATGAATGCAACAACATGCTCTATTAAAATTAAATGTAAATTTCTCACGTACGAGGTTATAGGGGTTGCAAGATCGTGTTTAAGAAACTGTCATGGAAAACGAAATTAAATATATATGTGTGTGTGGACATTCTATAAAGTACCACTGATATTAAGTTAAATTGATGCATATATGAGAAATAAAATATCTTTCAGTGCTGAAAATTAATGTTAGGTGTATATAATATATATACTTATATATATAATATATTCCATATTGTAATTTCAAGTGTGTCTCGTAATACATGGACTAAAAACTGTATCATACAAACATATATTATATGAATTCGGATAATTTATTCAGAATAGATATAATTATCGATTTTTTGAGAATTTTATATGAAACGCGTGTTTTTTTTTAATAGTTTAATTTATATAGTACAAAGTAAATATTTGATTATATATAATAAATATCTTTATTTTCATATAAAACATTTAAATAACATTTGAATAAAATAATAAATTTACACGGAATGAAACATTCGTTTTAAAAATTATTCATAAAACGTCAAATATATGACACAAGTAACACTATTTTGAAATAATACATAAAATTTCGGTTAAAAAAATATCAGCAATTTTAGAGTAATTTTTTCTAAAATGTATTTCTGTGCATTAACGGTAATGATAAAATAATATTTGTTGTGTATGTCGTTAAGTAAAAATTATATGTTTTCAGGTATCAAAAAATATAACTGTTAAATATAATAAATAATGTTATTTACAACTTTCAGAATACATACTGTCAACTTATATAGTAGATATATTATCAAATAAAATGTAAACAATAATATTGCCAATACTACTTCTTGTAATATCTATATGGAAATAGAACACATAACACGACAATCTCGGCCTTATATTTTTTATAAGATCAAAATTCACATGTTAAATCCAAACGAAATTCTGCCATATTTTATTCTAAAATAGAAAGTTGTAACTTCTCAGTTGATCTTAATGCAAAAAAGACAACTCGTTCTTTAATATGAATGCAACTATACGTATGGGAAGTCAAAGTTTAATGTAAGGGAACACTAAATAATGCTTAACACGATAACAGTTGTACTTTTTAATGTGTACTTATTAAATATTAAATGATTTAAAGGCAAATTAATTATAATACAAAATACATACATTCTATATTGCAATGAAAAAAGAAGTAAATGTTTTAAAATGTTAAATGATTTTAATAACACATATTATATAAATTTGAAAAAAATTTTTGTCAGTTGATAAATTCAGGTTTGATTGCTTTAAAATGTGCCAAAGAAGTTTAGATTGTAAACGATGATACTAGTAGTTTAATCAATAATTCAACGGACAAGTGAAACATGTAAATATGTTTTTTGCTTATTATAAACTGTAAAGTGTTTATTTCGAAAAGAATTTTTATTTAACATATAAGACTTTGTTTATTTAATTTAATGTTATATAATAAGAAATATTACTAGAGAAATTTTGTTAATCATTTTATATCAAATTTTTGGAATATGTAGATTTTAACATATTTTTTTATAAAATACTGTTTAGTTTGTTAGTTAGCCTAGAGACTGTTTAAAATATAAATACAATGAAATTGATTTAATGTTTCGACTTATAATGTATTTTTCATTGGTAACACGTAACAAATATTGCGGTACAAGTTTGTACCTGGTTGAAAATTACACAAGGACTATTATGTACGAAGTTTTATAAAATAGCAAACAGAAGTTTGACAATAATGAATATTATAATCTACATTGCACTTCATTCATGCCGTTTGTAACCAAAGAAAATATTCACATCAATAAAATTGTAAATCGATAAGCAATAATAAATATTTTTTGTATGTAGGTTTATATATCTTTATCGATTTCATTATACTAATCAACTAAAGAACAAAACACGTTGGCAAAATAGTTTTGTTCAAAATAAGAATCTATTTTAAAAAACATTATTATAGTAATCATAAAAATAAAACGATATTTCTGAGCAGCTATATGAAGAAATATTTATTATGTAAAATATATATTTCGGTCATAAAAATATGTATTATGTGAATACAATGTATGATGCTTTAAACATACATATATCGTGTATATAATATATATATTTCACTGTCTTATATGATAATCAGAAGTCAGAACATGCAGTGACAAACGTGAAATCAGTCTCCGTTAATAAGACTGTCAAATTGCAAAAAACAAAAAGACTTGAGTGCAGGTGTAACAGAAAAATGCTTTGTTCATAATCTGAAAACAATTTTAAGAGAAAGTATAGTTGCAAAAGATATCTCTTGTCTAAAAAAATATAAGTAACAAATATATATTATCATCGTCAAAAACAGATACATGTCTCAGAAACGCTTTATACATTTATACCGTTAATAAAGTGAAGTAATTACGCGTATGTTCACAAACTCCGATGACCACGACCTATAACTTGTACAATTTATCATTATCCATATATTATTTTATATATAGTACAGAAGTATTCATTTTAACATATATTGACTAATTTAAGCTTAACCTTCATATTTATAATTGCTGTTTTTGACAAGTGCCGTATAACTGATGTTGTGAATATCGTAGAATTCATATAAGTTTCTTATCTTCTTTTTACACTGTAAAAGGTTCTTTGTAATCTTACAACACGGAGTCATCTGCAATTACACACTTAATTTTTTAATTAAGTATTTTACAAAAATGCATGTAATTTTACAAATTATACAGTAAAATTTACACATATAACGAAAGTTATAGAACGTTTTGTATATACAGTCAAGTGGCAAAGATAACCTCAAAAAAATATTTGATATTGATTTGTCGATATCATAATGTTGTGTAATGTATGTAATATCATAAATGTTCAAACAGTCTTTTAGGCTGATTGTATAATTTTATTAAATTTTAAAATATTTGTTTATTTTAAATGGCTGTTGTCAAATATTTCGAACATATGATGCAACAATATATTGCGTTTGTAAAATTACATAAACGTATATGTTTCATGTAATTTTATAATATCTCTCACTGGTTATTTATTTACCAATAACTGTTGTTGTGATTATATATACACGGAGAAAAATGTTATATTGAAAATGTCTATATCTTATAGTATTACAGAGGTATGGAAACAAATATTTCAAAAATTATTATACATTTTCTACATATAATACAATATCTTCTAGACAATTAAATCAGCTATATTTTATGAGACAAATTTCTATAAAGTATAGTAATTTCTACAATACTAAGGACATCATTATATCCTTATAAAATTATAAATATGGCATTAAGTTATATAATGTAACTTTTTTCTACGTGTACATGATTTTTTTCGTGTACAATACAAATTAAATAACTATGTAATAAATACGCAATACACTTACACTTATAGAGAAATGTAATAGATATTTTTAAAATTTTTAACATTAATGAAAGGACATGTGTGCTAAAATGGAGATTTTGATGTTAAAATTTACGTTAAATATCGAATAAATCAATTAAATTACTATTTTCTTTTTAACAAGTTAAATTTTTAATCACATTTTCATTCATTCATATATAGTTATTTAGGACCAATTTCATATCGAGAATTAATATTATCATAATAATATTATATTTTTATTATTATTATTAATTAATAATAATATGGTCAAATATTATTCAAGTTGAAATGTTTATATCTTATTTTATTTTGATTGTCTTTTTTAATGCCTAAAAATACAGCTATGTAACAAATAAATCGTTGAAATAAGAAGGATTTGTTATATGATAAAAATATATTCTAAAAAATACATTCAATTGCCTACTCCAGCAATGCAATAATTTGTATGAATGTTGAAAAGAAAATACCTAATCATAACGCAATAATAATGCCATTATTAAATTTGACTTATACAAGTCAATAGATATCTACCTCGACCGTGTTTGTCGATTGTTATATTTTAATATATTTGACAATGAATCAAATAGTGATCACAACGTTTTGTAGATTAACAAAATTACATCAAAGAACCTATAATGGTATAATTAAGAATTTTTTTATTATGTTTATACAATAAATTTATACTATAACTTATTGATTGCATTTTAAAACTAGATTTCTGTATGCTAAAAATAATCCCACTTCCACAATGCCTTTTTTCATTCGTTATAACCAATTCTATTTCATTAAAATGAATTAGTGAAGATTAGCACCTGCCGTTTGAAATCATACCTTTTAAAATAAATTTATATTATATCAATAATGGCACTCAAATGTTATTGATATAATTATAAAAATTTTAGATTTGGTAGCTAATAGGTTCAATACAATTTCCTACGGTTATAGACATTTCAAAATGTTGCCATTTTAAAAAAGTTACTTATTAAATTAAAATTGTGTATAACTGCTTAATATTTTACATTGTGAATGAATATTTTTAATTATAATATATTATAATATGAATATAATTATAAAATCAAAAATACTATACAAAAATTGAAATAACTGATTATCTTTCATAGAGATCTTTAAATGTTAAAGTCAATAATATTTGACTTATTTTATTTTAAAAATAAAAATTAATTTGTTAGTGCATTTTTGAAAATGCATGTAACTCTTTGAGTCATTCTTATATCTGTTTAACTTTGTTACGCACAAAATGAATAATAATTGGTCGTTTTATCACGATGCTCGTGAACTTTTTTGTATTATCCTATCAGCAGTAGGTATTATTTGCGACATAAATCGATACGTGATATTTTTATTCAAAGTCGAGCAGACATTGTAAACCCAGACTTATGAAAGAACTTTATGTTTATTGTTTTTCTAAACATTGCGATGTATTATTCAAGGGAACGTAAATATTCAACTGCTATACACGCCGACTTTTCTGTGCGTCATAAAGTATGTTTCAAATTATTTCTCTTACAGAAGCACTTTTGTCATTTCAAATATAAATTACTAAACACAAAGTAGAAATTTTCAATGTACGCATATGTAGTAAGATTTGGATTTGATAAACATTTGGTGATGTTAAAGATTATAATAAAATCAAAGTGCAATGTATTAACAGGGTGACACTAAAAGTAATAATCTCTTACTTTAAGATAATTTGTCAAATTAAATATCTAAACGATTTCGTTAAGTAACTCAAATTGTTAAATCCAATACATATTAAACATAACCTACAATTTTTACATTCTTGCCTGTTGATTTATCTGTTTATTCAAATTGGCTATCTGCAGTTTAACGATCTAATTTTAACATATATATTGTAAACTTAGCGAACTTTTCTCTCAGTGTATGACAAAATTATTTAAATATATTCAGTTCATTTTTTTTGTTTAAAACTCATTTATTTATTAACTCTTAAATCCATTTTTTATAGCATGAAATATGTTATCTATATTATTTTTTATTAATATTGTTTTTATAACATAATATAACATATAATCTATAACATAATCGGCCCATCATCGTCAAACAACAGTGGCCCTTGCTTGAATTGAAACACCATTTTTAAATGGCTCAATCGTTCTACCAATGAACTGTCAATGATTGGCAAATGATTCGGCCCTTGTGTGGCACAATCATTTTGCCGATCATGTGCCGATCATCGAGTCATGCACTCTATAGCTCATGAATGTAAAAAAATATATATACTATTATGTACTCCATATATACTCACGCATACACTCACATACTCTCATTATATTCACAACATTCATACTCATTCACATAATACACAAATTATAATTATTAATATAAAACATTTTTCGTAAAACGGTCACCCATCCAAGTAATGATTACCCTAACAGCAAGATGTAGTATGCTGATGCTGCAACCATCCATCCATGAGCTTGATTTAATTTAAGTGCTATTTAATAAGTACTAGATCAAGTTAACGTGCGCGTTGCGCGCGTCATTTCAAGTTCGTTTTATAATCATTTTCATAAAATTTAATCTAAAAATAATATTTAAAATAAAATTGTAAATAATTAATTATAATTGATTTTACATAATATTTTGCAGTGTTTATTTTATAAATAAAAATTATAAAATCATTTCATTCGTATTCAAACTTCAGAACGGTAACGGTAACTCACTGCAACTTCAGTCATGTCATGTGTTTTTTAGGAATGAATTGCTTTGGACTCATCCCAGTCATTGGCCGATTATTGGCATCCGATAATCAGTCGATGGTTGCCGTTAATCATACGTAGATAAATGCGAGCTTGGCAGATGCTCGGCATGAATTAATTGATTATCGAGCATCAATCATGTGCCAAGCATGGCCCAATCATCGGTTTATAATCTGAAAACTTGTTTGCCGATAGTGGTGCTGATTGGCGTAACAAGTGTGCCAACGTTGGCCCAGTTTTTTCTACGTGGGTACATGGAAAAAAATAAATGGACTAAACTTGGAATAAAACACGAATTAACTCTGGGCAAGTTAAACATTTTCTATTGTATTCTATACAAGTATGGCCCTAGCTTACACCAAGTAATAACCAATGATTGATCCAATATTAGGCCTGGCTCAAACTTATCATAAAGATTGGTTGATCACCGTTCTTCTACATGCGTACTAATCATGAAGAAATTATGTATACATTCAAGTAATGTATTTGATTATGCTATAGATGAATCAGAAATAAATCATTAAGTGTAATTCATTTATATTTATCCTTGCTTCAACTTCCAATATTAAATTTTCGTTATAAATTGACAAATTTACAGTAGTTGAGGAAAAAGACAACATACAGATGTTAAACATAGAAACGATAAAAGGTCAAATGAAAAATAAGATACACATATACATATTACTATTGTACTTTTCACTTTTTAAATGCTCTGCAATTAAGGAGTGTAATCAATAAGATGAGTAATGCCTTTGAACATTTTAAATCAAGTCAATCGATTTAATAATTGTACATCTTTATTTTGTTTTTCATCGGATTCTATTAATTAGTAAACGCATTTGATACATTTTTTATATAAAATAATTTCACTTTATTTTGTAATTCAAAATAAATAATATTTGATTACATAATAATATTATTTATGATACAAATGAATATTTTCATTTCATATTCATTAACATTGGCTTGCAACTTTGAAACTGAAATAAGCTATGCAAAAAGCATGAACTCTACTTAAAATATAGTTATGTCTTTAGGGACTTGTGAGTAAACCTATACCGTCGTGGAAGTGGGTGTTGTAGCATTCAAACTCGATTTCTATTAACAAATATTTAATAAACTAGATTAATAATATAAATCTTTATCTTGAAACAAATATACATAGATATTTACTATAATTGATAAATAAAGAAAATGTAATGTAAGAAAAAGTTCAAAAAGTTCACTTGACGTATAATTTATTCATTAATTCCATATTATTGTTGTTATGGAAAACTGAATGTGTAATATAACATGATCGTATGTAAACTAATTAACGGATACGAATACTTTTAGTAAAATATAAAATATTATGTTTTTCTCTCTCGTTAATTATTAGTTTAATTTTTAATATATTACTATTTTTATTTTTGTATTAAGAAATGACAAGCATCAAATTTTACTTCTATACTTCTATCAATATTGTTAACTTTTTTCTATGTATAGAAATATGCAAAATTGTTGTCTTGAAAAATTAATTCCTTCTCAGCAGGAATGCGGAGGGCTTCGTCCCCATCCACGTCGTTTTAAAAAATATAGGCGCCAATACCATATTGTGCGGGTCTGTCCCCAAACCCTACGTAAAACATATGCAACTGTTCGGAGACAGACCTCAAAACACAGCTGTTAAATAATATTAGACATTGTTTAAATCAAAATAGCTTCTTGTCAGAATAAATATTACGTTAGCCTTAAATATATATATGCAGAGTTATTATATATTCGAACCATTTATTAAATTATATTTTATATTTTTCCTTATATAATATATGCTTTTTAATTGTTTTTTATGAATTCTTTTTCTCATTCGGAAAATTGATAAAAATGGTATATAGAAATATACGAAAAAATATTTTTTATGTTAAAATTATTGAAACTCCGATACCTTAGAAGGAATATTTATCTAAGAGATATATTGTATTGTATTTTTAATCTTTATTTTAGTTAGAGTTTTTTATTCTCGTTATTTCAATTATGAAATAAAAATTCTTATAAATATAACTATTTTTCGAAAGAGAGTATATATTTTTATGTAATATAAAAATTCATAATAAGAAAATTCTGTAAATTTTAACGAAATAATACTATATTAGAGATTAAATAATTGGACGAGTCTGATGTTATTTGAATAAACTTTGCAGACTACGATAAGATAAGTCTGAATAAGAAAGATGTCACTTTTAATTACGAACCAAAGTGTAATGGTTCTATATTAAAAAATTGTTCCATCGATGTCGGTGGGATTACCCTACAACAAAATAATGTTTGATTTATGTGGACATGCATTACAATTACTACTAAGAGAATTCATTAATAATTATTAACTAGAAAGCTACTGCTTTATATTGTTAAAAATATATTTTATGTTTTTAAATTAAAACATAAAATTAACGCAGTATAATGGTAACTCATTACAATTTTCGTTATGTCATGTGCTTTTTAAGAATGGATGTAGTATAATTATACAATTTAAAAATAAACTTCTTTGGTAAACTAAAAAATTTTAAATACTATAATAAGATTAAGAAAATTAGAAATTAAATTAAAATTATTTATTATTATATTATTATATTAATTATTTACTTTTATATTTTTAAATTTTTATTTTATAAAAGTACATTTATACAGAAAAAAGTGTATTAAAATTTACTGTATTTAGGATAATGAGAGCACAATGACATTTATTTTCAAATTTTCCGTAACTAATTTTTTCATCAAATTTGATTGAAATTTCTTAATATGTTATCCTTTTTCTTATGTTTTTATCGTTTAAATACAATAGAAGCTCTCCAGTCGACTCGTCAGTATCAATTTCTTGAACAATATATTTCAGGATATAACGTGTTGCAACATCGAACAATAGACG
>JABFQC010004415.1:0-12703 GCA_022817085.1 Psilanteris sp. ZL-2020
TTAAATTGAAAATTAAAATTTGTTATGTTAAAATAATCTCCCATTAACAAAGAATTGCCTGAATCACTTACAGAAAATAAATATGTTATTTAATAATGTAGTATTACAAAACACTAACTCCGTTACGCCAGGCTTGAAGCACCGCCTTAAGGGGGTTCTTCAAGTCTAATGTAACGGAATAGTGTTTTCTTTTATTGTAGTATCAAATTTTATTTTTTAATAAAACGCAAGAATTTGCCTACATTTTTTGTTGATGGGAAATTATTTTTCTATAATAAATGTAAAATTTCAATTGATTCTCGACGTAATTAATAAATCCGTTTGTTTATCACCTCAAAAACGAATTTTCTATTTACGTTTTTAATATTATGTTAAATTGATTTTCTTATTAAATAAATTTTACAGAAATGAGAAAATGTGGCTATACACGAAAAATAAACGTATTGAATAAATTAACGAAAATATAACGATATAATCACTGCCTTAAGTTTAAAAGTTAACCTGTAAATGTTATATTTACAATACAGCTAATGCTACACGGAAAAAAATTTTCAGTTTAAAACAACATTTTTAGTATTTGATTCTACATTAAGGCGGTGCTTCAAGCCTGACGTAACGGAGTTAGTGTTTTGTAATGCTAAATTATTAAATAACATACTTATTTTCTGTAAGTGATTCAGGCGATTCTTTGTTAATGGGAGATTATTTTAACATAACAAATTTTAATTTTCAATTTAAATTGTTGGTGTAGTAAAACAACTCGTTTTTTGCCACCTCGAAAACGAGTTGAGGTCCTACGTTAACAATTAAATATAAATATTCATTTTTATTATGAAAATGATATGCTTCTAAAATGAGAAAATTGACTGAATGAATATCACATACTAATTATTATAATTAACAAAAATATATAAAAATCTGCAATCTGTCAAAATGGTAAAGAGCACCGCCTTAAGCATAAAGTTAACCTGTAAATGTTATATTTACAGTAAAGTCAATGCTCCGGCTTAAATTTTGAATTAAAAGTATTCAAATGTTGAATCAACATTAAAATGATGCGGAGTTACACAGAAAACTTCAAAATACATACTTATTATTAATAATTATGTTACAGAAATAATGTATGTTAATAAATAATACGATGGAAATGAAATAAAATTTTCAAAACTAAAAAGAAATCAACAATTTAACACATTCTGCCTGATTCTTGATTAAAATGCTTAACTTAACCTATAATGTGCGAAAACATTCGACAGTTAAAGTCCGTTTCTAAACTTAACATTAATATGCATTTGGATTCCACATTTACAGATGTTATTTTCACATCATAAAGTTCTTATTTCTAAATAAAAGTATCAACATTGTTCTAAACGTTAAATAAACATGAAATTTTTTTTCCCTGTACGCGTTTCAATTTGTTCACAATTCTCGCTGATTGGATCTTTCAGTTGCGAAAAATATATGCGAAACATCCGTATTCACGGTTTTACTCGTCGAATCTTGTTTATCGAAAACTCGCGTAATAAACTGTTAACGAATCGAACTGTCTGAAACATTACATTAGTCGAAGCGAGTTTCTTTTGACTTTCCATACAAAATTTGAATATCATATTGAAATATATATACATTAGAACAACATTGCCTCATATTTCTCGCATTTTTCGTTTCTTTCAAAAAATATCATCAGTAGAAATGGCGCCTGCAAAAGTGGGCGTTCGCCGTCATGTAATATTTCTCGCACGTATAATCACTTTTTCCCTGTCGATTATAAGAACTAGTATGCGTACACAAAACTTAATATGGAACAGCTACTACCTGTTAACCTACGTTTACGAGGATAAAATACCTCGAAAAATATGTTATGCTTTATAAATACCTTTTAATATTTATTGCTTTTACGATATGCGAAACATTTAAAATAAACTATATTTAAAAACAGTAGTTCCATATCCATGTACGTATATATATACATATATACATATATACACATCGCATATTGATAATTGCTAAATGTTACGTGCAATTTTATCCCATTTTATATTCGTATCCGATTTTTCAAATATTTACTACCGATTTGCCGTTTGGTTTTCTATAAGCCGTGCACATAATTCCGGAAGAATTAAGCAAAAAAATGATCAGACATCAGTGATTGATAAATGTCACGCATGATGTAATATTTTTACATTAGCCTTATCCGCGCATCGTACGCTTATATTTACCAACTGGTTTATTTTGATGTAAAGGCTTATCGGGGTTGCGATCAAATAAATTATATTACGTATTGTGTTAAAATATGCGAGAAAAGGGATGTCAATGTTGGGTCGAAAAAAAAAAGGAAGAAAAGTATTCGATTCATCATACACAATGCGGAATACAATTATCTGAAAATCTTTACACGACGCGTGCTCGAATAGCAAACTTGTAGCGTGGTTTGTCTCTTGTAGCTTTATAAGACTTTTCGGTCGAACCGTAGGCAGTAACTAATAACCGACGTATCTATTATTAGAAACTACGAAGGCGTGATTGGTGTTACAGTATACCCTTTAAATTGATCAATTTGGTGTATAAAGTTTCACAGGCATAACGAATTTCAGTCAAATTCGACACTGAGACGAGTCGAATAAGTCGGAGCGATTAAAAAACGAAGAAAACAAAAACACGCGCTTCAATCGAATCGACAAATTTGCAATTAAAAAAGAGCTGCGCGTACTTTGCAAACTGTCTTCGAAGGATATTTATTGCATTACTCGTTTATTGCGTTTATTTTAATTATTAAACATTAATTTAACCTAATCAATTTGATTAACGTATTATATTATCGTTTGTATTGTAATGAATGTTGAATATTAATTTATAACGTATGTATGTATATGTGTATATATATATTATTAATTATATTTCGATGCGGAACGCGCTTTATATTGTTTTTAGTTTATTAATGGCATAATCGTGTTTGTTCGATCATGAAAATTATTGCTGAATCGTAAAACCACTAAAGCGTGTGTAATAATATCGCAAAAGTGTAATATAAGATTTAAAAACTTCCAAACGCAGGTTTGGTTGAAGTTATTTTTCTATTCAACTTGTATATATATATATATATATATCGCAGTAGCCTAAATAGACATTAATCTTTTTAGCATATAAGCGATGTATTATCCACTAGAACAGCTTAATGGAAATTTATGCATTATCTGAAAGTCGAGATACCACGAGAGGTTGGCGCGAATAAAAGATAAATATTGTTTATTGCAATTTATTTGCTGTTTGCAATCAATAAAGTTTACAGTGCATTATTTGTGTTTCAGCTTTTTTCGTATAATTGTCCGTTTATTGTACATATAATTTTTGCGAATATAATTATTTAAACAATCACAAAAATAATCGTATTTTTATTAATTTGTTATGATGTTATTATGTTTATTGTCAGTCAATTAAATAGATTTGTATGTTTAATAGTGTTTTATCGTTTATTTCCGATTCATTAACCATCAAACTTACCGTGCACCAACAAATACTTGCTGTCTTGCCACATCGAACAACAGTTGAGAATATGTTTTGACGCCTTCATCGGTGAAAAATGTACTGTTAGCAAGAAGATCTGAAAAATAAAACAATTATACCAATATTTAATGCTTTACAAATTGTTGTTCTCCAATTAGATAATCTCATAATTAATCTCCAAATAGATTATTTATATCAACAATTAATTTTCATTATTCGTATAACTGTACTTGTATTTTTAATTGTAGTTTATTCAACAACATTCACCAGATGCAAATTATAATTATTATTATTAAATTAAAAGTATATTAACTCCCGGACTTAGAATATATTGATTTCTAAATTAATATATTGTATTAATATTCCTACGCGTAGGAAAAAGTTACATTTAAAATACCATACTTCTGGCATTCTGAATCTGAATCAATATTAAATAAAATACTATACCTTTATAGTAGTTTTCTTACACGGTATAGTAAATTTATTTATACGATATTACGTATTGTTTAGAAAATGTATAGTTACTTTTACAATATCTTCTAGTAAAAAAATCGTAAAGTCTTAGAAAAGTTCCTTTAGTTATAGAATAATTTTCAAAATGTTTGTGTCGATATCCTTATTCCTATACCGGAATTATAGTGTTCATTTTTCAGTGTCTATATATTGTACACGCAGAAAAATGTAGCATTAAAAATTACTGAATGTTCAGTAAATATTATTCAAAACACAGTAACTTACGGACGAAACAAAATTTCAGTCAAAAATTACCGAAATTTTCAGTAAACATTTCCAAGTAGAAATTTCTCAAGTAACTCGCGAGTTACTAGAAATTTTATATATAAATTCTCTAGTAACTCATCAGATACTCGACAAATATCTATTAGGGTTGATGAATGTTTGTAAATATATACCGAAAATTCATCAATGTTTACAGTAAAAGTTCGTTATTTTCTGACTGAATTTTTGTTTTGTCCGTGAGTTACTGTGTTTTTCATAATATTTACTGAACTTTCAGTAATTTTTAATGCAACATTTTTCTGCGTGTAAAATTTATTGTATAAGCAATAAATAAAAACTATTCAAAAACGAACTATTGTTTTAAAACCGTTCAGTGTTCGATACGGCCCTAACAATTACCTTTATTTAATTAACGATCGTTAACAATAATTTATTATTATTCACGATGCAATATTATTCATTCGCTTGGATCCCGATCCGTGTCACGCGTTCGTGAATTCCTTCCGCAAAATAAACGCGGCAATTTTACGCACGCCTTGTAAATAAGGCATATATACCGATCCCAGTTGTCATTTGTTGAAAGTAAGGAAAATCAGAAGAATCGTTGTTTTCTGTCAAGTTATCCATCTTTGGTGCCTTGAAAGAATTTCAATAAGCGCACGGCTAATAACCATGCTTCTTGCACGATTCCAACACTCTTTTCTTTTCGCTTTAAAGATGCATCACGAAACTGGTTCCACAAGACGTCTTCTGTCCTTTTGCTCCTCGACTAGTTCAAAAGACAGTCGCTCCTCAGGATTGCCAATAACGTAATGTATTTTTCTCCATTTCCGTGCAATTCTTTATCGTTTGCCTGCTTCGAATGTAAACAAAAGAATCTGCAATATTATACGGTCGTCCATCGGCGAACAATTTTCGACTCTTCACGGCGCAACAAATACGCGACGTGTAATTACAAACGCGCGCTTCGAAAATGTTATTAAGTCCCATTGATTAGAACAAACAGCGAAAAAAACAAAATTCGTTCATTTACTTCTTGACGGTCGTGCATACGAATGTTCAATGGTTTTGTTTTGTTTTGTATTTTTTTTTTGTCGAAAATTTGCTTTCCTTTCATTGTATGCGCGTACGTGGCCGCGCGGAAATTAAACTTCGTACGTATATAAAATAAATAACGGCCTCGTGATAATTGACGAGAACATCGCTTCGGAATTGCTAATGTTATACCATAAAACGCGTGGAATTCGATCGGAAAGAAAACAGTTTATTCTCAGGCCAAAAAGGAGACTTGCTGCGCTCGGCACGAAGGCGCAATATCACGACAACGAGTTGCTGCAGAAGTGCGTCTGGACGTTACGACCGCGTATCCAACATTTTACGCGGTGCATTGCTTTATTCGACGTTGGTAATTTTGAGTTTAAATTTCCATTTTAATATTCGTTCGTTACGCGCGGAAATTAAATCGATCGAAAGTTACCGCGCGATCGGTAAATATTATTGAAAACACGGCAAGTTACGGGCAAAACTAAATTTCAGATAGAAATTACCGTAAATTACTCCTTTACAGTTAACATTGTTGAATTTTCGGTGTTTATGTTTAAAAGCATTCATCAGTTTACATTCGTAAGTTCGATAATACACGCAGAAAATAATAAATGTATACAAAATTACTGCAAGCTTAGTAAATACTTTTGAAACACGCAGTAAATTACGGACAAAAGAAAATTTCAGTTAGAAATTACGGTAAACATTGATATATTTTTGGAATATATCTTTAAAAACATCGTCAGTGTTTACCAAAGATCCGGTAATTTCTAACATTTTGTTTTGTTCGTAACTTCCGTTGTTTTTCATCAAGGTAATATTTACTGAACTTTATAGTAAGCGTTGATGGATGTTTGTAAACATATATATACCAAACATTCAGCAATGTTTACAGTAAAGTAATTTACGGTCATTTTTAACCGAAATTTTGTTTCGTAAATTACAGCGCTTCGAATAATATTTCCTGAACTTCAAGTAAAATTACCCGAATTTTTTTCTGCGTTTCACTCGGCAGGTATAATGCGTCTCTGTTAAAGAAGAAACATTTGATAATGTCACTTCTAACGCATTCCGTCACTTTTGTAATTGTTAATTGCATAATGTGTTTTGTATAAATTTATATTTATAAACTTTCTCCGTAAAGCACGTAATCTGGACTGAGAACGTTATATCACAAAAAGTATTCGCGATAAGCAGCGCGACATCGTTAAAACGAGCGTATAAAGAGTACTTTGTGAGATATCGTGTACAGTTGACAAAATGCAATGACAACGTGAATAGGTATAAGCTCTCGTCATTTACTCGTAATCTTTTCAGTACTTTTTCATAGTGTGCATTCAAAAACATATGTGGCGTAATTCAAATCGAACACGACGACGGTCGTACATGGATGTAAAAGAACTTTTCTGTCCCAAGCTCGGCGACCATTTCATCCTCATTCTTCGGTCTCGGTTATGACGATGGTTTCTCGAATGATTCGTTGCGCGCGCCCGTACTTATTTCATTGTAATTAATTTTGCACAATGATTTGTCATAATACGCCGAATGGTTGTCAAATGGAAATAAATATTCGGTTTTTATATAAGCCAATTGCGCAAGTTAAATATTGTAATCGGTTGATCAATTTTTATCGGAGAAACTTTAGTGGGTGTGAATTTCACTAAATTCATTATCATGAAATAAAAAGGCAGGTTTTCGTTTTGAGAAACACCTACTACAAATGGGCCGCTTTCGTTATAAGACAAACGAATTTCAGTTTGACAAATTAAAATATAGAAAGAATTAAAATTGTATGCCGCGATTGCTTAATTTTGTTGTAAAAATGATGATTAAGTTTCATGTCTTGCTAATGATGATATACTTTGTTAAACGTGTTGTTAATAATAAGATAATGTGTGTTTGCATTGGTAATAATAAATTTTACAATATAATTGACGATGGTATTTAAGGATTTATCGGTGGATTTTTAAGAATTTTCCTTAATAGATTTGGAATCCTTTGACGTGTATATATACGAAACGTTATTTTGTAAGCGGAAGTGGTTCGTGACATAAAAACCATTGAAGGGTCCCTCGTGAGCCCTTAATGTGTTTGTAGATCATGCCTTTGAAATTCAACTTGGGTGATGGAAATAAAAATTCATTGAGTCAAGGAAAAATAGAAAACAGTCGATTCTATTTATTCATTAAGAAATGTGTTTTAATCACGTAAACAGTATTTTTTATCAACTAATCATGTTTTCAAATTAAGTTTTATCATTTCTTGAGATTAATAATTGTTTTTACAATTAAGTTAAATAAACCATTTATTTTGTTGATAAACGTAAACAAAATTTCTATTGTAAATTTCCGTACTTATAATATTATAGAATTAATGTCACGGGAATTACTATACACTGAAAAAATTAATCTTACAAATTTTACCAAACTAAAATAGTAGCAGTAGGAAAAGTGAGCAAAAATGTAAATAAACATTAGACGATATGATTGTTTTTATCATTTGTTTGGTAATATTTGACATATTTATTATAGAAGTTTATAACCTTAATTTATCATATTATTTACATTTTGTCTATTTTTCCGACTTTTATTATCTAGTTCAGTAAAATTTGTATGGTAATTTTTTCAGTATACCTTTATACTGAATTTTCTCATAATTTTTGTGTACGTTATTGTATTGTGTACAAAATGTATTAAATGTGTACAATGCCTTATAGTAAAATACTGTATAGTATTATTACACTGAGAAAAAAATCTATTAAAAATTACCGTGCCAAAATAGTACTTTGATGCGATGTTTGTAAACAAAGAATGTTTACCGTTAAAGCACAGTACAAATAGGGAAATCGAAGTAATGTTTACGATATTCAGGGGTCATTTTTAAGTTTTGACAAACATCGCATCAGAATACTGTTCTGGCACAGTAATATTTAATAGAAGTTTTTCCCAGTGTAAAGTTGTTACAATGGTATATATTCATTTTCGAATATTTCTTTCGATAACCTTGGAATGCCAGAATTATAGTAATTTGTAAAATAATTTTTTTAACATTATGTTTTATAACGTACACTGAGAAAAAATATGATAAAAGTTACGAATTATATGATATCTTGAGGACAAACGTGCAAATATAGTGAATTTTATGGTATAAAATAGTCGAAAATAGTAATATATTGATAAAAATTATGTTTTTTCTATTATATAAATTTTACTATATTTGCTCACCTGTCCTCAAATTATTATACTAATAGTAACTTTTATTATATTTTTCCTTACAGTGTAAAATCATTTATTTCTATAAACTATACTTTTACGATTACAGTAAATACAGTTGTTAAAAGGAAAATTGAAAAATGATAACAAAGATATAAAATTATCAGTGAGACGTTGTTTTAATTAATTCATCCGCGTATCGGTAATCTATATATATATCAGTTATAAAAGATTGCAGTTTACCTTCAAACGAAATATGTCGATAATCTTCCGTTGCATGGAGACAAAGAAGAAAATGAGCCAGGAGAACGCAACTGATCCACCGCACCATTTTTGTACAATTTAGTCTCGTCTTCTGCAATCAAACGAAACGAGCGTACATTTAGTTAATTGAATAGTAGAATCAAATTTCGTGTGCCCAAAAATCGCCAGGGTAATGTATGGCGGTATTAAATTTGAACTTTGATTAATTAAAATTAATATCAATAATTTGTTTTGTAAACGAAAGACGGAAATAAATAAAAAGAACAGAAAATAGGAGAACAATAAAAAGACGAAATTTGGCCGAAGCGAAGTACAAAAATATTCAATAAGCCTAGATTGATGAGATTTAGGGATGGGTCTAAATTTTTTTTAACGAGGTACAATTTAAATGACACACGCTTAATCGTTTTAAATTATTCTTATATGAAATAGTTATACGCATCTTCTGTATCAACAAAATTTGAGTTTCAATATACACGTTACAGTGATAATTAAGTGGAACGTTTATTGAAAGATACACTGAAAAACATAATCTTACAAATTTTACCAAACTAGATAGTAACGGTAGGAAAAGTGCACAAAAGTGTAAATAAACATTAGACGATATCATAGTATTTACCAATTATTTGGTAATATTTGACATATTTTTAGAATTTTCTGACTATAATTTATCATATTAGTTACACGGAGAAAAAAATATAATATAAATTACCATACCTTCTGGCGTTCGAATGATATCTTGAAGGATATTTAAAAAATTAGTATACTATTAAAACAATATTTATTGTATGATATAACAAAAATGTGTCAAAATTCCTTCTAGTTCTATTACACTATATAACAAATTTTACTATATAAAAAAAAAAAATTGTCATTATGGTATATTAATTTTCTGTACATCTATTGAATAAGTCTGCCAATGCCAGAAGGTATTGCAATTTATACTGTAACTTTTTTCTCATTGTACAAATTTGCTTAATTTTTCCTACTTTTATTATCTAGTTTGGTAAATTTTTGTAAGATATATATATATATATATAGTGTGTCCGTGGACGCAAATTATGCAAAAACAAAATTTGCCCTTGTTCATTGATAATCATATTCGTAAACCTTTGAATATAATTATTCATATTATATTTACACAGATTAAAATAATTATGCAATAAACTGAACGATAAACGGAATCATATTTATAAATCAGCGCAATTTTGAAAATTATCAATTCCGTGATAAAATTATTTGTAACGCACCTAATGCTGTAATTTATATATTATATATGCGACTGTAAATCAAGCGATTATTATAATTATATATAATTATTGGATGAAATGGAGCTGTGTTACACATTACACAAGGAATCTTACGGTTGATAAGTATATCGTAATTTAAAATAAATACATACAAATTAATGATAAACAAATTCGTCCGAATAATCGCATTATCCTGAATATTAAATGTTCTTTTAATATTAAATAAACAATAATATAAATAATTCTTAATGAATTATATTTAAAATATGATAACAACGGGTATTTTGCAATATCAAATTATTATTAGAAAATTAGAAAAAGTAAATATGAAACAGTTTTCATATGTTATTTATAGATATATATATATATATATTTATGTATAAACAATTTAGATAAAATTTTTGTTGCTGAAGAAAGAAAACAATTTTAATACACAGATAAACAAAAAAGAAATTTATATAAATAAATAAATAAAATAAATAAATAAATAAAATTATAAAGATAAATAAAAAAAAAAAAAAAAAAAGAAAGAAAAGAAAAATAAAAAAAAAAGAAAAACGATAACCGGGGAAAGCAGTAAAAAAAGAAAAAGGAAAAAAGTAAGTGAATTTATGCAGCCATGAGTAAACAAACAAATAAAACAGCACGAATATCTAACCTTCCACCAAGAATGATCGGGAGAAACGTGTGGAACACTAGAACGGTTGATGTGCCGTGTAGTCGGGTCCGAAGGATAACCAAGAATACGGTAAATATGGTTTTCGCCTTTATTCTGACCCGTAAGCACGTGGGAGGAGTCGGAGGGGGATCGTAATGGACGTCAACTTTTTGAGTTCAGAATTTGTGTAAAACGTGCGCAATAAGGCACGCGGGGATAGCGCGAAAAGAGCGTTACAGCCACATTGCTTTGCGGCCCATTGTCATCGGCGTGCGAGAGTTGTTGTGATAAAAACGCGCCCGGTGTGATTAATGGCTACATTTAGCAATTATACAAACCAATCAGTAATTCACTCTTAGCTATGTAATGTAATTCCGCGTATTCAAATAGTTAGCACCATTAGTTTTTGTACAAATTGAGAACAGCTCGCAATACTCACATGTGATCAAAATGGACACTCTAACCAGAAGAGTTTCAAGCGCATGCGTAGGGCGCTAATTGAAATCGGGGTCCGCACGACTCACTACAGGGATAGCGGCATATTTACATCACTTCCGGCGCACGAAATTCCACTATAAGCCAATTCCGCATTTTTATTGTGCTTTGTTTTGTTTTCCATCGTTCTTTCGTTAAGACGTGCACCGTCGCTTTATCAAATTGTCATTTCGTTCAATCGGTTTAACAAATTTCCGGCTTCTTAACGCATTTAATGCAAGGAGAAACCTTTTTGAATTCTCCCGCCAAACAATAGTATGTAAGGTACACATGTAAAATTCCTTTTTTGAACAATATTCTTCCGGATACTGACGAAGCAATTTATTTCCGGTTTATATATAAACGCAAACGTTTTGCAAATAATTGTTCCTTTTATAGTTAATAATTAATATTATTTGCAATTTGAAAATCGTATTATTGTTAAATATATAAATTTCCGGATCAATTCTACTTGACTTTTGGGCGGATCACATAGGTGTTCTGGTTTTTAATTGGATGTTAAATTTATCGAGAATTATAGTGGAAACTCGACAATATGAGGACGATTTTGTATTATATGGATATATTTGTTCACAATATTCAGGAAATCAGATTTAATTATTACAATATGTTATAAATATATGTGCATCAGGTCTTTTTTCATAAAAATTATATCTATCTCACTTTATGTTTCCTTCCGTCGAACGTATAATATTAGAGAAAGAAGAAATATTTTGAATACAATATGACATTTAGCATTTTTGGTTGCCGTTTCAAGGTATAAAATACCGTTTCTGTATTCTTGTATTGTAAAATTCGGCAACGTTAATTATCTACATTGATTTATACAGTATGGTTTAGATTTCATAGTATAGTACTATATATACATTAGTTCTGGCGTACAAGGGACTCTATATTTCCCCTTATAGCCAATAAAGAAAACACAACAATAGTATAGTAAATATTTATATAACAATCATTATCATAATAAATTTAATATAACAGTTGTATTAATTATCGTATTCATCTATAATATATAAAATAAATTTATAGTTATTAATATCGTATGTACCGATAAATTAGTATCTATTCCATTTTCTTAATAAAATTAATTGTGTCGCATTTTATGTTATTCCCAGATAGCAAAATTTGAAAAAAGGCAAGCATTATTTTAACATTTTACTTGCATTAATGCTAACATAATGTTAGTAGAAACATTGCAGATGTGTCATAGTATTGGTAGCATTAAATACTCGCATAATGCAAGCATTAATGCTCGATTAATGCTTGCGAAATAAAATTAAATAAAAAATAAAATTCTCGAGGATCGAATGCATGACTTTCAGTTTGTTATTCCAAACTCGGAACCACTTGGCTAAAGCGGATATACGAAAAGTATAGAGTTTCAACGATGACAAGCACAACGGTACATTTTAATTTTATGATTTTATTGTTTTACTTTAGTTTGCATTAATGCTAGCACAATACCACCATAATGTTAATAATTAATTCTAGCATAATGTTCACATAACCGCGACAGATGTGTCATAGTATTGGTC
>JABFQC010004416.1:0-12699 GCA_022817085.1 Psilanteris sp. ZL-2020
TTAATGTTTTGACAAAATTAGCGTGTTGATTCAAATAAAAAACATCAACAATATGACAACATGATCGAATTTGAATCATATTTTGTTTATCTAACAAAACTATTTGTTTAGTTAAATAACAACAAAACTGTTGTGTTGAATGAAACAAAATTTGTTTGTATCTGCAAAATATTTCTATGCGTGTATATTATATTAAAAAATGTACATTTTGAAACAAAGAACGCACGATTACTATATTCTTTTCTTTCAGTGTGAAGATAATATTCTACCGAAATAAAATTAGAACGATAACAATAATACCCCGAAACCACTTTTTCCATTACATATTATCAGACAAAGCTGCACTTTTATATCATTTTTGTACAAAAATCCGCGACGGCGATTCTCAGTTTTGAATCCTCTCTCCATCACTCTGCTGGTTCGTATCATTCGAACGTAAAGAACAATAAAAGCCCCGAACAAAATAACTATAATCAATGATATATACCGTAAACTACACTACGCGCAAACATTTTAATCACAGTTCGATGAATCGTCTAATTTCGTTGCGCGCAACAAAAAAAAATCGCTCGACTAAATGAGCGCAGACACTTTTCCGGTTGTCGAAGTACATAGTTTTAATTGACTTTGTTTTTATTTTGACCCCTCGGCATTTCTCCGTTGGCTTTCATTCGGCAAAGCAGCCGGCAACGATCGCTCATTAAAACGTACTGCTCGTATAATTCGCTCGACCGAACAATAACATCGGGCGCGCTAATTGATAACTTTCTTTGCGCACGTATACAAAATCGGTTGCAAGGAGTAACGGGTTCCGACGTCTCGCGCGAATAAAGAACTTGAAATTGAATATGCGCGCGTTTCGATTTGAATATCGGGTGTCGTTGCGTTCGGCCGAGTTGGCGCGCGCGCACGCGCTCTTCCACGGCGCCCGAAAAACCAGCGCCGATGACTGTCGCGCGGCGCGGTTCGTTTGTTTTGACGCGCGGACAAATATTTGATTGGCGCGTTTCATTCGACGGGGTATAATTTTGCGCGCAAAACGGTCGGTCAAAAAAGTGCGCCGGGTGGCTCCGTATAAAGCGCCGTTAAATGCTTTCGAAATTTACATCTTCGTTAATATTTCGTTCCGTTGCGTGTGCGCGGTTTGTTCGGGAAATATTAATTTTCCTTTAGTTCGCCAGGAATGCGCCACTGGAATATTACACTGAGAAAAATTTCCATTAAAAATTACTGTGCTAAGACAATAATTGTGAACAATGAGTGTCGACAAAGAAAAATTACATTTATAGCACAGTAAAACATATAGGGAAATCGATGCAATGTTTACAATATTTAGGAATACTTTGTTTATGTTGATGCCCATCGTGCACATTTATTGATTTGGTACAGTAATTTTTAATGGAAATTTTTCTCAGTGTAGAATATAAAAGTTTGCGTTTTTAAATCGTAATTAAGATTTTCACGAAACAAACTTTTCTGATTGAATTTGCTTTCCGTTTGCGTCAATTCGATATATTCCGGGGACAAAAATATCTTTAACCGAACGCGTGTGACAGCCGTCGTTCGGGTGAATGAAAGACGTAGATAAATATACCTATTATGTATATATTTACAAAATAAAACGTTCGAACTCATTACCGATCTGAGATAGCTTTCTAAAGTAAATTCTTATTGTAGAATATGGAATCCCGAACCGCAGAGAAATTACGTCACTCCGAGTCAGTCGTTAAACTATAACGACGATGCAATTCATTACACCGCGATCAAAATCAATATTATTCTAACGCAATTATTTAATCACCACTGCTCGCGATCGGCAATTCACATCCACGTTATTATTCAGGTTTACATTGTCTTCTTTCCGGATAATTAATCGCAGCCGTGGTAGACCGAAGGTTTCGCTAATCATACGCGCAGGAAAATATTCTGCTAAAAGTTACAAGTCGGAATAGCAAAGCGCGTGGTTTGAGCCGTGAGACCAACGCTTCGTACTGATAGGAAAAAGCTGTGTGGTTTTAATTAAAATAGGCGTTCACATTTTTGGTTAAGGAATTTTTATTAATAAATAATTTTGTAATAATCCGGAACGTGCATATTAAGTGCAAATAATTTGTTTACGTAAAAATTAACCAAATAATATTAATTATGTCAATCCTATCAAATGAGTATTAAAAAACGTCAACATTAACTTTTTATTATACAACTTAATATGTTTTTGAATTTATCAACAGATTGATATTATTGTACAATTATATAACTATAATTGTATTGAAACTGCTGCAAATATGTATATTCTGTATAATAAATAAATATATAATGCAATGCAACTTGATTGACATATTTATGGAAAATCTGCTCCTTCAGAGGAAACATTATAAAACTGTAGATTTTATATAATATATTTCGCTTAATTGTCATACAATTATTTGTATTAGTATGTGATTCAATGCCAGTTAAATGTTTCATCATAATTTAACGAATCATTTTATTGAAGCATTCCGAAGAATGTTCGTTGTTTTTTTATCCTACAGTACGTGACAATTTCTTGTGCGGAAATTATTCGAGTAGATATAGTTGCGTCTCGCGATTTAATATGATTATTATTATCATTATTGTTGAATTGGAAAAAAAACTCCAATTGTTTTCTCAAGCAAACCACTCTTGCGTTTTATATAATACTGCATCCAATTGTACGTCGTTTCGTTCCCGATCCGCCTCGGAAACCCGAATTCCGACCCAAATCCAAACCCGACCGATCCGACGAGAGCCCGCACCGCGGCGACTCTTAACCCGGCGAATTCAGCATCGCCGTATACTTTGTCGCGTTTTGATAATTTCGAGTGGGAAAAGCGGCGGTAAATTTGGCGCGATCCGAACCTGTTGATCTCGGGCCACCGCTCGCTTGGCTTTAATTGGCAGCGAAATTTCGCATCCAAACTCGCGGCCCATTATCCAATCGGCTATTTCTCCGACGCGCGCCGATTTAAAACAATCCGTTCTCTTTCTCAACGGTACCGAGAAGATCCGGATGAGAGATGCTCCTTTTGCGACGGGGCATGGTCCGGGGGTCGGGGGGAGGGGGCGGCGGCAGACGACGAGAGACAAAGTGTAAGGGAACGGCGGTGCGACGGAGCGCGAGAGAGCGAGCGAGACGGCGAGCGTGGCGAGTGGGACGAGGAGAAGAAAAGGGACGCGTTGGCTCGAAAAAGTAAGAGAAAGAGAGCGGCGATCAGGTGAGGAGAAGGAGTCGGCCCGCGTCGTCGCGATCCACGTCTGGTCCCTTTCTTACCGACGGAAAAAGTCGAAACGAACGGCCGCCGCGGAGCGAACGCGCTCGAGCCAGCAGTCGCTGGCCGGCTTTCGCGCGAAGAGCCGCGCGTCCGCGATCCTTTCCTTCTTGCCAAAGTTGTCATCTTCTTATCAGTCTTTGGTCGGAGTCGCGCGCCTCCCGCGTTCGCCAAGGCAGAGTCGCGCGCGGTCGGAGAGGGAACGCCGGAGGACCGGCCGAACTGGTTGCAGGGCCGCGTTTTTGCGGTCCGCCGTCTTCGCAGCCGCGACTAAAAAGCCGAGGAACGACGGCAGTCCGTCGTTTCTCGCGGCGCCGCGAGTACTGTTGTGCGATCCGTGCGCCTCGCGGGCCAATGTGTGCGCGCGCTCACGTGAATGGATAATCCGGCGAATTCGGCCGGCTAAAATTGGATACCACTACTCGCGACACTCGCCACTCACCAAGCGATGCGACTGCACTGCGACTGGACCTGACGATAACGAAGGTGCGAACGCGCGAGCTGGCTCGGCCGGCCAAACTGGTTGCGCCCGTCTAACCTTAAATCCGTCCGGGCGCACCGCGATCGTTTTCGGCCCGTAGAAAGCCACGACGTTTCGCTTCGAGGCGTCTGCTTTTTGCCCGGCCGAGGTGTCTCGCTGGCAGGACGAGGCCTTTAAGGAATCCGCGCCGATGGCCGGAGCGTTTCGGTCGACGATCGTGTCGCGGTCGGTTGCGACCTTTTTGTTCGCGCCGCTCTTTGGTTGGTTGCTCGGTTTTACGGACACCGGACGAAACGATAGTTTTCTTTTTTTGTTTATTGCGCCAACCTACGGGGAATAATGCGTTTATGAATGGCCGGTCGGCACGGATTTATTTAAGACAATTATTCGAAACGGAGTGTTAATGCTTGCTTACGTTAAATGATCGATTTTATGAGCCATTGAAGCTGCCATGAGCGCGAGTTTATATCGTGCCATTGCAGTCTGAATCATTGATGTTATTCTTCTGTCCAAAACTGGATCGGCTTGTATTATTACTCAAACGGTGATATTCTAAATATGACTTTGGGATATCGTTCGGAAACCTGTACTCGGGTTCTATTTTTGTATCGCTCGATGTAAAATTTAAAAGGACTAAGTATAAACCGAATTCCATGTATTAACAAGAAATTGCTTTTAAAACGTAAAATTGTGTCCAATGCAGTTGCAAACAAGTGTCATCGTTTGACATTATAGCGGCGCGTAATTGCGATTCAATTTTGAGTCAATGATAAAAAATTAAAAAATAAGCATTATTTGGCAACGGTTACGCTTACAATAAAATAATAATCGTATAATGCAATAAAATTTAATCGCGTTCGGTTGTAAAATTTATACAATTTAATATCGAATTTGATAATGGGAGGTTGCTTCGCTAATTTAGTTGTCGGTACGGATTATACGTCTAACGTGATATACATAATTTTCGAATTCTAACTCAACGAAGGTGATATCAATTTTCGACAAAATTTCGTCCATCGGTTGTGGGACTTTTATGGCCTATGCCTCTTTAAGAATGTTTTAACACACCAATATAACCCACCACAATCATCGTAAATTATTTACATCCAGCGAACCGGATTTTTTAATTAAATAAATAACGTCAATTAAAACTATAATAATAAATCCGGCAATAAAACGAGCCAGTTTGTTCATGTCAAACAAATATGTTGCGCAAATAATAAGATTGCAACTTTAATTAACAGTTTAATAATTTAATGAAAACTATGTTACTGTTAAAGCAATTGAGTGGACTTTTCAAGAATAACGATTCAAATGCATTGCGTGCTTGCAAATATAGATCACGTGGTTTCTTATATTTTGTCTACAAGCGAAAAATATGTCATTGTTTTATTTTGAGTCGGTTTCCATTAAAAAGCATACGACTTGGCGTGTAGTATACGAAATCAGTAAATAAGTAATCGCAAAAATGTGTATGTTTATATATATGTGTATATGTATATATATTTAATGCATGTATATATTTTCTCAATAGAGAAAGGTCAGGTACGCTGAAACAGTTTTTTTTTCGCTCCGATACATCGTTCGCGGCACAACTTTGTTTATTGCATAAAAGATAAAAAGTTGCAAATAATATTTATTATGCTACCAGCGCAAAGAGAAAATTGATATTCATAAAAAGAAAAAAAACGGTGCGAAGTTTGTCCAGTAAATGAATAAGTTTAGTATGTATTGATAACTGAATTTTTTGCTGTCAATGAAATGCGAAACTCACTTCATTAATAATACAGTTCGATAGAAAACTCGGATGTTTTTTTAACGATTTAAAGTTTCATTCTGGTGTCTTAATTTAAAGTTGTAAAAGTATTCGTGCAACTCAAATTAAATATTAAACCTTTAATACCTGGACGTATTCTCGCTGATTTACAATAATTTATTGCAACATCGATTGGTCGCTTTTAAAACGTTTTGTTTTGTGATTTTGATTCGACTGTTGTTTAAAGCGGAGCTAATTAAACCCTTTAATTTCATTTGAGTTTATTATTTCGTTACAAAAGGTGGCAATTTCAGATTTCAAAATTCTCATTCGGAGACGAACGTATTGTGTTTCGCGTATTGATTGTGCATAGATTTATGGGCGTAATTACATTTGAACGCGCGACTGATAATTATGAATATTTAGTTGGAGGATCATTGTTGCAATCGCAGTGCGTAACCTTCGCCGCATTGACTGAACTTTTTGTCACATCTGGTTGAAACGAAATATCCTACTGTTTTGTAGAGCTATTTTTAAATCATTACGATTAAATACGATTACGTTTCAACGAGGCTTTGCTTTGTTAAACATGTTTTGTCTTTAGTTATTGCTACAGAAATTATTTTTCGTTTCAATAGACGGCAAACGAGATTGTGTGTTATAAAAAAAGGAAAAGTAATTAATTATGTAATATTAATTCTTTTGCATATACTTTGAAACTTTGACGTATCGCCTTCTAATATTAAAATTAACTTTGCATCTAACAATAAGATCAATATTGCGTAGCTGAAGCCATTTTCAAACATTAACCCAATTAAGGATTTGCATAATAAATAATTCACTTTTTAAGTGAATTATTTTCACATTTTTGTGTAACGTACTATGACTATTGTGTAAGTTTATCCTTCATTTTGTTTTTTTTTTTAATTAATTGGTATGTTAAATTCAATTGTTAACAATCGGATTAAATTGTCGTTTATCGATCATTATTTATTCACACATTTACAGAAATAATCCAAGCAGTTCGAATCAATAATTCAGCGATTAAAAATAGACGAAGATAAAAATATATAATTGTATAATTAAGTGGTTAGCTTATAGGAAATCCTGTTTGCACGTGTGTTAATATTATCTTTACACGAGGTACCATTCACATGATTATTTGTCTCGTCTCGGTATCCCTGTACAATCAACATCAAAGCTACCTGAATTACTCGTTCAAAGACGCGAATGAAGAAAATGAAAAATCTGCGAATGCCACGCTTTCCTCCGTCGTCGTCGAATCGCGGTCAAATCGAAAAATCCAAACTCGGCGTCGGTTTTCCGTAAATTTTTGGTCGTTAAATTTCACGCTTCAGACCGCTCGTCCGTAATTTCATCCGATTATTAATCAAAATCGGCTTTTAGCCGGGCGAAAAAAATCCATTCGACGAACACAATTTTCCGTCACAGTCGAGAACTTTTCCCCCGCATTAATTTCATTTCCAACAGTCCGTTTGATCCTGGGATTTGAATGAAGTTTTCGTTGTTTTTTTTGTAATATAATAAAGCAAGCTTCTCGGTTTTATTCGTAGTTAATTCTTGCGTGAATCGTGATAATCCGTAGCGGTTTCTAACGACTTCCTCCGAAGGAAACTAATTATCCGTTGCGTCGCGCCGTTGAAACGCGAAGCCGAAACTTCGGATCAATCGCGGTTCGAAACCACGTCCGAGTTCTGCGTCGCTGGTCCGTGGAAAAATGAAAAAAAGAAAGAAAAAACGGACGCCGCCCTCTGGCGAAAAGCGCGCAAATTTGTTCTCGGCATTGGTAACCATTTCCGCGCGATTCAAAGTTTCGCGACACCTTTGTCCGCGCGGGCTCGTCAAAGCGACGTTTCCTGCGTGGAAAGTCGGAAAAGTCCCGGACTTGTTTATTTTCGCGCGGTTCGCAGTCGCGAGATAATGCTAATCGGCCGGCCAGCGGAACGACGTCGACTCATCGAAGGAAAGTTTCGTAATTAAAAAAGACAGTTGGCTTTTGTTTGCCAACCGTTGTTGCCTCCGACCCGCGCCGCCGTCCAGTTTTCTCGATGTTTATGACTCGCTTCTAACGGCAATTATGCAACGCGCGTATCTGAAGTTGAAAAAAATTGATCCGAACATTTTCAACGTTACGGGCGGAAAATGTATTTTCTCGATAAAAAAAAACAATATCCGTTTTCTTAGCTGGAAATGCTCTTAAGCTTTAAAAGGTATTCTTTGGGGAAGTAGGTTAAGGTTAGCAATGGTTTTCCTACGGAAATTAGTCACCCGTCCATATTTATTATTCACCCAGCAAGTTTTTATTTTCTTATTATCTCGCGCCATTGTTTAGCTCGGATAGATTAGATAGATCAATAAATAGATAGGTTAGTAGGTAGTCTCCAGCCATGCTCCATTTGGAAATGCCAGAATTTATGACCAATTTAGTTTTACGACCACTATCCATTCAAATACAACGCTTCAAATTATTCTATAAACAGTATTTTTTATTCGTTCCGTGTTAAAATTTCTAGTTTATGAGTGTAACGTTAGTAAATACAGCTTTTAAAGCTCACGATTTTTTCGTCGCCGAAAACACACGAGGACGCGATGACTTGATGTTTGGAGAATAAAAAAAGAAGGCTCAATCGGTCAGTCATTTGATTCCAATTGAAACAAAAACCGGCATAACATTAAACTGAAATAACGTAAGTGGGATAATCGGATCCCGGTATTTTCTCTCCACAAACAATCGTCGTATTCTTGTTCGAGAAATCAAACAATCGGTCGTGGATCGGCATTTGCGGTTCGAAATATAATGACGCGATGAAGTGTCTGAAGTGTAAAAACTTTTACATGATATCGCAGTTCTAACGATCAAGCGTTTGGCGTTATTTAAACGAACCGAAATAAAGCAGTCGGCGTTTCGAAAACTTTTTTAAGCGAGAGCCGAAGATTCATCGCGGACAATGGGATCGGCTAGAAACCGAGAAACGTTTTCGACTTTTCCAATTTCGCTGATTGAATTGGAACACCGTCAGAATCTTCTTAAATCCAGTTATACTCGGATAGTTGTTGTTTCACGATGTTTTACGTATTACAACAGAGTCTTAACCGTGCTTTGTGTTACTTTTTACGGCTTCGAACAGTTTTATCAAGTTCATGTAACAATGAAAATCAATCTTATAAGCGCGGTAAAAGGAAAACGACAATGTTATTACTTTTCATCTGGCTCCTATGACCTTAAGGGGAAATAGAAAGTCGGCGGTCACGGAATTAGCGTGATATTAATTGACATCGTTTTGTTGGATTAATACGGCTTTGAAAAAAATATCAGATGATCTAACGGGAACAATTAGAAAGAGACAAAAGAACCAATTTCATTATACGTAACGCGATTTATTCCCCGCGCTTATTTACGTTTGTAAATTACTTCTTTTTTTTTATAATATCGTGTTATTCGATTAGCTTATTCTGAGTCATTTAGGATAAACTAACAAAATTGACGTCTCTGTTTAATTAAACGACGTAAATTGGGCTGCGTTTATGTTCACAAAAAAAGTAAACGCCAGCTTCATTGGGATATAAATACATTTGGCGCGCGGTCCTCGTTCAAATTAGGGATAGAACTCGTTTGTAAACAAAATTGTCATTAATCAAACGTTTCCGTTTCACGGGATCAGTTAAGATTTGTTAATCAAAAATGATTCTGTTTCCTCGACCGGTCACCCATCCCTTTGTTTTCCAAACTAATTCTGCTCACTCAAACTTTCTTCCCCGAGTCCAAATGTGTCCATCGAACCAAAGTTTCCACGCGCGGCGTTTATACAATTTATATTTGTCGCGATGCATGAAAATAATTGTTCGCAATTGATACGAGGCCGCGGAGCCGGGTTCACGTTGATCATAGAAAGCAGTATTACGATTCACGACGCGTATCAAATTATTCGAACGAATAAAATCAGTCGAGCTATTTACGCGAGTTATCGTAAAAAGTCAGCGAATTGTGTACAGCAGCTGGGTGACGTTGGTTAAAACAGCTCGATCCTGGCAATCGACGGTATGATTCACAAATAACGAACTTCGGTTTTTGTCGCTCGATTGAATTTCAAATGAACCCACTCGAACAACGGGGACAATCCGAAACGAAACTTTCGTTGCTAATAAAATTAGAATTAGTTGTTGCGTTAGACGCGATTGCACGGACCAACTCAAACGCGCTGAAATAAGCTGGAATGATTAAGGCACGTTTACACCAATCATTATTTAGAAATTCGTTTCTTTCAGCTTTACACATTTGCGACAACAAACGTTCGTTGTTTCTTTACTTTCGGTTATAATTATTCGCGGTTCGAAACTTATATGAAGGTCGAAGGTCAAACAACGATCGTCATGATCCACGTCCAATTCCTAGATCGGGTCAATCAACTGACTTACATAGTTAACGAGCAATACGATTGTTTGAACCAAACTCTCTGTCTATCCATCTCTCTCTTTATTCATCCAAGCAGTACTGCCAACGTACTTTTGACGCGCCCGACAACGCGAAATTACGCGCAAATCGTTTTACAATGTGAACCGAAGTGAATCGAGAATCGATCGTCCTTTGGCATCGGCGGATCCGGACAGATTGACATCGGCCACGAAGCGGTCATGCGATCGGCGATTTTTCGAACGAAACGTTCACGCGCGAAATGGCAATTGCCGCTGCTTACGGTAGCGTGGCGAAAAGAAGCGAAACGTAAAATGAATTTTGTACAGCGACCCTGGATGTACCGTTTAACCGTCGCAGTTAACCGCAGAAATCGGTACACCATTATTTCGAGCCGCCGTGAAATTCGTCCAGCTTCAAAGGAATTAACGGTAAACCGCGCGTTGCGCCGCGGCTTCGTCTAATGTTAGATTAACTTCCGGCTGATGGTTCGGCCCCTTTTCGCCGGCCGGTGGTTTCTTTTTTTAAAGGAACGTTCGCCGCGGTTGTCGCGAATTATTCGCTGTCAAAAGTCGGTTGTACGCGGAACTTGTTCGCGCTCTCGCCGAGGCACTTTGTTTAGTTGGCCGAACGCGCGCGAAACCGCCCGATCGCGGTCACGGAAACGCCGGTATAACCAATGTCTATAATTACCGGTTATCAGAAAACTACCCTTGTCGAAATTTAAAACTGCTTTGAACCTCAAAAGTAGTTTCACATTAGGAGTTGATAGCTTTAAAGCAGGTTCTAATTAAATACACTGAGAGAAATAGATTGTTGAATGAAACATCTAAACAGTTTCGTTAAGTATCTAAGAAATCGAATAATTACAGATTGTAGCTTCGACGACAATCCAGATATTCTATTCAACAATCTGGATTGGCAGAAATTGTAAAACGAATGTCTATGACATATAAATGACATATTGAACATAACCTACAATGTTTACAATCTTGACTGTTGAATTGAATATCTGTTTATTTATATCCGCTATCTATAGTTTAACAATCTAATTTTAATATCTAGATTGTAAATTGAACAATCTTTTCTCTCAGTGTATATTCTGATATTTTAGACTCTGATTTGAACCTCGAAATGTCTAAAATTGCCCGTTTAGGTTCTAAGAGGTTCAAGCAGGCTCAAGCGAATTGAAAGAAATAAGAAGAATTGAAAAAAGAACATTATATAAACAAATATTATATATATTCATAAAATAACAAAATACTAATATTAAAGATGTAGATCAATATATTTACATGTTTAACTAACTAATAAATTAAAAAATATAAATCAATTTAACTAATAAAACAAAATAGGGTCTTACAGCATCAAAAGAGGATTAAAATAGAGATTAGACCCTGTTTTGAATCCCTTAGAACCTAAATGAAAAGTTTTAGACATTTCGAGGTTCGGGTCTTGATTTCGACTCGAGTATCCAAATTTATGACTGTCTTCTTTTAGAGCGAGAGGGTCGCATCGAAGTCTGTAACAGGACGAGTAACGGACATAACGATGCGTGATTTCGGAAATTGGATTTGAATAGATTAAGCGAAAAAAAAGATGTGTGGGGGGGGGGTGCGCGCGTGTGGAGGGAAAAAGTTGACGCAAACGGATAATGGGGTGTTGCGTTGAAAACAGGCGCGGAAATAACTTTCGAAATGGTCAGAGCTTTGTAATTAGTTTGTCAAAGGAACCTGCGAGTTTTTATTCGAATCATAACTCAAAGGACTATTAGGTGCGATCGGGTGACCGCTGGGAACAAATTTGTAGTGACGTTTTTCATTCATTCGGAATTCGTTGTATTTGAGAAATTTGTTTTAATTTTAAATGTTTATAGAGATAGACATTTAATAATATATTTTATTGAATGCCAAGACCCGTGACGTATGAATGGAAACCGTATTATTTTATACTTAAATGCTTGACCGTTGTTGTGGTTAGAAATTGATGCGACTTTTAGAATTTCATTGTTATTTTAAAGATACTGTTTGAATCTTTTCAATGCGTAATTTCAGATTCACGTAACAATGACACGAAAATGTGTTATAAATAATTTGAAAGACAATTTCCATGTACGTCTGATGATAATACATATACATTCAGGAATTTGCAATAGACGTTTCTTAATAAATATTTTCGAGCGTTGTGGTCAGTCAAATTATCCATGTGTGCTTTGTATTATTATTCTATCATTAATTGTTAAATTTGATTGGCAAAAAATATGGAAAATATAAGCAGTCGTATTGGGAAAGAAAAACTCAAATACAAATTGGAGAGTTTATTTTATCTTCAAACGAACTTTTATTTGTAAGCAGAAAATATTTGATACATATATATATATATATATAAATCATTTTTGTTTTGGAAACAGAAAATATGCTTTCGGCGGTGCGAAATATTGCTCACGCTTCAGATATTTCCTATTATTTTTATTACGTAAAAATAACAAAAAATATAGTTATCACGCACGAAACAATAATCTCAATTAATCTTGCTTTTATTTCTTCATTAAAAGAATTTCGCATTGAGCGATGTATTTTTTTATTTTCAACTAAAAATCTCTTTTTAATTTATTTTCAGTTAATAACTTTAATTCACTTTAACTTAAATTCAAAAATGTAGGCTAGATATAAAAATGAAGAATGCGATAAAAACGGCGCAACAAAACAAAGAAAAAATCCTTTATAACTTACCACGCCAGTAC
>JABFQC010004417.1:0-12697 GCA_022817085.1 Psilanteris sp. ZL-2020
ATATACAATTATATAAATACAGAAAGTTGGATGCTTTTGAAAATATAGAGAATTTGTTTTATTTTTAATACGAAAAATAAAACAATTGATCTACGAAAACACTAAAAATAATGTTATCCATTTTATGTAAATTCAAGACTATGCTAATCATTTTCCTTTTCATAAATTTATATTCACATAAATGAAAATATTTTGAAAATTATTTCTTTTAAGCTAATTGTAATACGAATTTAGTTAATAAATTATACTTAATATAATATAATATAATATAAAATAATCGCGTTAATTATATAAATTTATTAATAATAGTCATACGTAATACAAAAATTTTTGTCTTAAATGGAAGAATCTATTCGATGAACATATTATTTTTTCCAGCACGTATATTACTATATATAAAAAATACTGCAAAAGTAAACTTATTGACAATCAGTAAAAAGCATACCAATATAAATATATATTAAATTTTTCATTCATTGAGTTATACAATAATTTATTTTTAAATTATTTTATCCGAACATGGAATGCAGATTAATGAATTATTATATAAAACATCTTTTCATAAGATAAACTATGCCAGTCATATAAATTCTAAAAATCACGGATTTATCTTTTAAAGCGTAAAAAAGCAGTGATCCAAACTCCGACTGCAAAAAATAGCAATTTAAATTGAGACACTACGTTCAAAATGGTACGCTTTGTGTTATAAATTTTTGTGGTTTTATATTTAATTAGTTTAAAGAGACGTGTTTATCTTCGGTTTTGTGGTATACGCTGCAGTTTATTTGTGTTCATTTATTGGACGCAAACACAATAATTAAATTGCCATTGTACGATATATCAAATTTGTAAGCAATTCAAGATATTTGAAACAAATATAATGTTTAATTTGCACTTTAAAACGTGCAAATGCAAATCTATATACGTATTTGAACCTGAAAATTGACCATTTAAACTTATAACACCCATCTGTGTAAATAATTATCACGTTAACTTAATTAACGCCGGAAATTTGCATTGGTTCGTTTCAAGGTAATTAATTATCAATCAAACTATTAGTCCCATTCAACTGTTACCTTGATAATTTAGCAACAACGTTTTTCTTCAACAGAATATTGTTGAGGGTATTGATTGTGTCCACTTGAAATGTATAGTCTTGATCCTCGGGTTCGCCAGGATCGATTATAACCCCATCTATGCTTGGTCCAAAAGCAGGTGCAAAATTCAGTCCCTTCACTGGTACGGAAATTAATGCTTCCAGGGGTACTTCTCGCAAGCACTTCAATAAAGCTTGCGATTCCTTCGCCTCCTACAATGCATACAGACGGACGAAAGTTTTTGAAAAATTACACGCGATTTTGTAATAACGGCAAAAAGCCGTCACATGAGTGTTATTTTGAAAAATGTACAAAATCGAGCAAAATGCATTGAACAAAATTTACGCAATTTGAACAAAAATTTTAGCAATCCTTAACGACTCGACTGTCGCTTAACGCAAAATGCATAAAAATGTAATTTAATTACTACGGGAATACAATTCGCAAATGATTATTAATTTTCCAAGCCGGTATATAGTTTACGCTTAACACACCGAACGCTGAATCTCTGCGCAATTTTAATTATGACTGATAAACACAATTGTACGTATAGTATTGCACGCGGTTTAGAATAAATATAATGCAGGTATATGTATATAATATAATAACAAAATATAAATGTATAATATAATATATATATATATATATAATAGCGCATATAACCTTTATTACGTTACTCGGTACTTATTTACCTGATGCCAAATTTGCATCAATTTGGAGTTGAAATTCGGTGCGTCCGCAAAGCAAGTACAGATAATTCGCAACGATTGCGCGTGTATAGAAATACGGCATAAGATTTGTGTAATTGCAATAAAATACCATAAAATTGTGTTCAATCATGGACGAGCGCATTGCAGGCAGCAATGATTCCATTCTTTTATTCGGGACATTAACTGGATGCACAGCGATGGCGTTATAAATGTCTAATAGTTGTTTAAAAACCTTTTTACGTACATTTGAACAATTCAGGTACTTTGCAACTTGCATAGCATAACCAGCAGCACCTCTTACTAAAGCCCAGGGTGAAAGTGCGCTGCCAGACATAAGTACAGCTCGGTGGAATAATAGCCCTAAAATATGTAACGAAGTTATGAATATGGTTTCTTGCAAAATAATTTGCATATGAAATGCATTTTGTTGCATAAATGTGTGGTGTGTATTGTATATATCTTTTTTTCGTTCACATTTGAGATTTCACGCGTAGCGATATGTAATTTAAATTTTGACGGGGAAAAAATTAATGTAAACATAAGTATCCCTAATGTAAACATAAGTATCCCTAAAGTAAATAAAACATTATCAATGTATGTATAAAAATTATGAAGTAAAAATGAACATTTTCAGATCAAAAAAAACTTAATTAAATTAAACACAAATTAACGGGTTATATAATAATAATAACAACAATCTTAATCATATTATGGCGCAAAATTCATGTCAGAATGGATCTTAAATTTATCATTCGGAATTGAAACTGTAAATTTAAGTTTTTTTTTCTTTTCAGAAACAAAAATAACAAGAAAAACACACCGTTGGAGCAGTTACATGTTAATTGTTTATTAAAAGACTTTTTGTGCGTGAAAATTGAAGTTGCAAGGGATCGCAGAGAGAAAGCGTTTGCAATAAATAAGTAAGAATTCAAGGAGTTGAAAAATTAACTGCAACGCACAGAGGCGGTTTGGAGTGAAAACGAGAGAGTTATTTAGGTTAAGAGATTATTTTGCGAGAAATGTGCAATGATATTTACGTGGCTTAGAAAGAAGCCAAAATTATATGGTCTTCGAGTCAAGCCAAAGTCAAAGCTAATTGCTCCAAAATGTGTGCTGATTGTGTTGACCGTTATAGATGAGCAAACGAAACGTTTCTTTTGAACCGCTCTTAATGAGCTGTGTTGTTGTAAAAGGGTTGCTTTGACCCACGTTGCTTTTACATATTCATCTTGACTGGATACATAAAGATCAGAAGTAATGAGACTGACTCATTAGCTAAGAAGATGGGCAAGATTCCCACCTATATGCCCTCAACTGGATGCGTTGGAGTTTTGACGATGTCTGTGAGTGGAGTCGTGGTACCGAACTTGCGCGTTTAATTTATTTTAACGGCAAAAATGCTGATTCAATTGAGGCTTACTGTCTGGCACAGCGTGACTCGTCATTAAAAAGTTTACACAAGCTGCTCCGGTGCCATGTCCAACCAGGGTAACGTTTCTAGGATCTCCTCCAAAATACGCGATATTTTCTTGCACCCAGTGCAGAGCAGCAATTTGGTCCATTAATCCATAATTTGCCGGCGAACGTAGATGCGAGTTGGTGTTGGCGTTTAAAAAACCTGAAATGTATACAAGCTTAGAGAGAAACACACACATATACATATACACATATATATTATACGAAGATGGATGCAATTGATATTCGAATAAAAATGGCAGAAAAAGAATTATGTAAACATAAGTGTTTTTAATGCAAATGTTCATGTTGTTTTTTACGGCAAAATTAATTCATAAGTCTTGCCGACTGATCCGAACAGAATATTTTGATTCCGAATTATTCGTCACTACTAAACAATCATTTTTAATAACTTTGAAGTTTTGATGCAACGAACTTTAAATTGATGTTAGATGTTATTTTGTCGAAAGGCAATTTTCATGATGCATCGTTCCATCGAGTTGCTTCACCAATTCAAATTTTAGTAAAAAAGTTACAAGTTTAGTAAAAGCAACAAAAGAATGCCAGAGTAAGTGTATTCCTGTATTTATAATAATATTTACTCGTATCTTTTCGACCCTTTAATTGGACACATTTAATATTACAAAACCATCGTTCTTAATGATTCTGAGATTCAAACACCACGTTAAGCTGACGTTATTTTACTCAAAGACAATTATGAAATTGTTCCGTCGAAACTATCTTATAAGCGCCATTTAATTTAGATTTATGTTTGATTAATGAAACAGAAGAAATGTTCAATCAATAAAACTTTATCTGTAATTTTGTTTTTAAATGTTTTGTACATGCTTTGCGGTATATATAATCGATCTGTGTGTAAACAATTTTATACTTTCTTTTCCTTTCGGGGTTCCATTTGCCGTACTTTATGCGAATTTTCATTAATCTTTCATTTATCTAAAAACATTAGTTGGTTCAAAAAAAAAAATTCTACGCAAAGCGGTATATGTTTCTAACTGAGAAGAAGAATTAAAGAATATTCAAGAAAGGTCGAAGAAAGTTGTATACTAAACTGGCGAGGGTGGAGGGGGGGTGGGTGGGGTGGGGGTCGAAAGTTCAAGCTATGGGTTGCTTAGCAACGCGAGCAACTAAATCTAATAGTAAACTCATTATAATCGGTTCTTTTCTCTTTCCCTTAAGTAAATTCGTGACTTCATTTTACGTCGTTTCTTTTGAGGTACTCTTATAATCACATCCGTTAATGCTATCACGAGATGATAACGCATATTGAAAACACTTTAGTATGTTTAATGCAATTCATTTAAAAGGAATATTAAGTTCTTATTTGAAAGAAATACAACGACCGAGAGACTAGTTTTTATTCGTTATCTGCTAGTACTTTGTATAACAGTAATTAAAAAATCTCATTATTATGATTTAGATTTCGAAGACAAAATAAAATATGTAATGTTAATGACAATGAGAATATTTATTATGATGAAATGGCCGAATCTGTTTTGACTTAATTGATTTAAAGAAAAATATAATCACTAACCAAAACCAGTATTATATTGATACAAAGATAATCGAAAAAATGTAATAAACTAATTAAAATGAATTAATTCAACACAATCAAACTAAGTGATCAAACGCGAACTGAACCAATTAAATTGAATTAAATTAATATAATTGAAGTAAACTAATTGAATTAGGAAAATTGAATGCAACTAATTAGTAACTGAAATAAACTAAACCAACGGAACTCAATCCAAATAACTATTCGGAACTAGTTCAACTGAAGCAGACTAATCATACTAAATTCTTAAAAGTAAACTGAAATCAAATAATGAAACGAAGTTAACTAGACCGACCTAAATTAATTAAAAAAACTAAATTTAGTAAATAATTAAACCCTAATTAAACCGAACTAATTACATTAAATTAAAGTATTATAACTGTTTTACTCTAACTAGGCTAAACTAATTAAATTGAAGTAGACTAATTTAATTATACTAACGCATTTGAAATGGAACTATCTAAACTGAGTAACTAATATAATCCAAAACAATTAAATTAATTCAATTTAGCTAAAAAGCTAAATTAAACCAATTGTTTATGAACAACCGACTACATCGATTTAAATAAATGAAACTAAACCAAAATAATAAATAAATAAAACTTAATTAAAGCGATTTATTTGCATTAAATTAAACTGGTATAACTGGATAATCTAACTAAGCTGCACTAATTAATTTGAAGTAGACTAATTTGATTACGCTAACAAACGTAAATTAAGTCCAACTACCTATAGTGAGCTAACAAATCCGAGCTAATTGAACTAAATTACATGGACACAATTGAACCCAGCTGACTATTATAATATAATTAAATAAAACTAATTCAAATGAATTTAACTAACTAAACCGAACTAAACTAACTAAACCGAGTGAAATAAATTAAAGTAAACAACCTTAATCAACAAATCAAACTTAATTAAATCGTACCAATTACATAAAATGAAATTAGTGCATGTTTTAATCTCACTAAACTGAACTAATTAAAGTGCAGTACTAATTTAAATGCACTAACAAACGTAAATTGTGTTCAACTATCTACTCTGAGCTGACTAATCCGATTGAAATGAAATGAACGACATCAACGCAATCGAGTCGAGCTGACTAATCCGATTTAATTAAATTAAACTAATTCAACTGAATTTAACTAACTAAACTCAACTAAGCTAACTCAACCGTCCCCATGGCATTGCATAGTAAACTACTACAATTGTTTTAATGTCACCAAGCTAAACTATTTAAATTGACGAACTAATTTAATTACACTAACAAACGTTAATGAATTCCAACCATCTGTATTGAGCTAACTAATCCGATCTAATTGAAATGAATTTCATTATCACAATTGAAGCAAGTCAACTAATCTGATCTAATTGATTTAAACAAATTCAACTAAACTAGACTAACCTGACCGAGATAAATTAATTGAATCAATCAAGCCAAATTAACAAAACCAATGCTCAACAACTAACTCGACTCCAATCGACTAAGCTAATTTTACAAAATCAAACTAATCCAACCACGCAATGACGAATCGTAATTTATTTTTGTCCTATTCCGGTTGCAAAATTATTTTCAAATTGACAGCGCGTAAAGTTGCAAAAGGAATGAACAAAAATATCGATATATCAATGACGACTATTTGGCTAATTAATACTACAATATCCAGAAAATATGACGTTAAAAAAGCAGAAGAACATAAAACAAACTAGCTTTGTTTTCGGATTGTTCGAATTCTCCTGCTGCACATAATGGAACCTCCCTTTCAATCGCTGTTTTTCTCTTCTTCGTTTTGCCTCCTTCCCGATGGCTCGAGAAAGTTGCTGATATTTTTCATCTTCCCATTGATTCTCTGAGAATTGATTCTCTTGTCAATAGCTTTAGTCGCGTTGCTTGCACGAGGCCGGCGTTGTTCTAACGAATTTGCGACGGCGTAATTTTCGTCAAAGTCGCGTGCTCGCGCGATTCAGGGAAACGCGATATACACTCGTCGACATTATCCAAACGTTGCTCTTCGTTTTGCATCGATGCAGCGCAATGACGCAGCGAGTTCTTTTATACAAATCCCGTATACTTGCCACAAATATTCGCATTTTATAGTCGCGTCTATTCAGCTCGGCATTTGATTCGCAGATAAAGCCGTCTGATAATGACGCCGTAATATGTTTTCTTTCGCTTACGAATTTATATTTCAATTGGTCGCATTTATCAAGCGTTTCGTGTATTGTTGCACAAATAATAACTCTTTTTCTTGCAATCAACTGATTTACTCCTGCTTAATATTCTGCTCCTTTATCGGTAGTCTCCGAACGTACCGCGCTCTATACAAACAGCCAATTCAGGTCGAAAAAGTTACTCCGCTATTTCGAAATTGTGCTGCTTTGTTGAAACGCGCAGAAAAAAATAATGTTAGCTCTTGCTTTTTTATTAAAAAAATTGATCGCAAACGGCGCAGCGCCCCAATCGATACGCCTACGAATGTTTCGCAGATATAAAAATCGATAGATCGTGGTAATTCAAACGGTAAAAAGTCCAAAATGACCGCGAAAATGGACTTGAATACAAATCGAAAAGAATGAAAACCCGGTTGTTTTCGGGCCAGGAGGAATAAGTGAATTATTAAGCCGATGAAGAATGAATTAGAATTTGTCTCCCCTGCGACCTCCATTTCGAAGGGCGTTTCAAAACAGTTCAATTGCAGAATTTATGATTGCTGTCGCGACCAGTTCTATGACCTTCGTATCACGCGTCCCGGATTCTGCCAACCAATCTCTTAACTAGTTCTTGGTTCGGTGCGCTGATTACACATTCCCGACATAACCTCAAAGTCAAAAACTTATCTCCGGGGAACATCAATGAACTGATTGGTTCGTATTATGGTTCAAATTGAATATAGATAGTACAATGAGAAAAATTTTATAGTATATTTTGTTACACGGAGAAAAATAATACGGCCAAAGTTACTATATAAATAGCAAAAGTAGTGTGTTACAAGTACACCCTGTTATTGTTTACTCGGCGAAAAAAGTGCAGTAAAATTTTACTATACTTTATGGTAAGGCAAGCAGAAAAACTCGTTTTTCAGGATTTAATAGAATTCATAAACAAAAATATTATGAACCTGAAAAATTACCATACTAAAGTATGTTTTACCTAAAGTTTGGTAACATTTTTACAAGTTCATAATATTTTTGTTTATAAATTTCATTAAATACTAAATAACTATACTATAGTGGATACTATATCCACTATGCTTTATTCTCTTCGTGTATATGGTCATTTTTACTATTCAATTTTTTTCAGTATATACTTTCTGGCATTCGTACGAGAAAAAATTTGTAATATCATATATCGCAATGAAAAAAAAATTGGAATTATTATAATACACGGTATATTCTAATTATATGCGCAGTACATTAAAGCGCCATCAAATGAATACGCGCTGAAAGTCATGTTTACTCAGTATTTACTATACTTCCTTATAATAACTTCAAAATAAATACAGTTATCCTTGATTTATGATACGAATTGGAAAAATTATGTAACCCGTGTTTGGCGTGAATTACGGTTCAATAAATGTAAAGAAAATTACTATACCATAGTGGCGAATTTCTTTTATGTAATACAGTAAAATTTGCGATAAAGCGTAATAAAAGTAGAAGTAATTTCGACAAATTTTTGCTACATCATAATAAGAAATATTATTTCAGTAGTATAGTGTTTTTATAAATCTTTGTCAAGATATGACCCGAACGCCAGAAGGTATGGTAATTTATATAATACATTTTTCTCTGCGTAGGCCAATATCGACGACTTTGTTTTTTTTTGACTTCGCGACCGATTTTCTTTTTTTCTCATTATTATTATTATTATTATTCTATTCTTTTTATTCTCCCACCTTCCAAAGTTGTTTTCACACACAAACATAATAAATTAGCAATCCAGAAATCTATTCAATATCGGATCGTATTTCTTGTCGTCATTGTGAAAGGCTGCAGAAACGTACCAAATTAGATAAGAATTTCTTCTTTCTTGAACGTCTCTCTCGAAGTTTGTATATGATGGAGATCGCGGTACGGCATTTCGCTAAGTGAAAACATCCATAGGTTTAATCAGAAAATAAAATCGAGATATTGATTGGCGAAACAAAGTGATTCGACCGCGCCGAGCGCGTTTGCGGTGCGTGTTTTTAAGTAAATTAAGTGAGCGCAATAACGTGCAAACGCAAAATTTTGCGCGCAGTAAAATTGGCGAATAATTGCGGAACAAAGTTGCAAACTTATTTTAAATTCATGTTTTGTATATCATTTTATTCATTTGCTCCTTCCACCGCGATACGAGAACAACATTGTAAAACTTTTATAAGGCGACATGATTGGGGTAATATTGTGTATCTTTGCGTTTACAGTACCGAGTCGTGTCTTCTTTATTTTTTTTTTTTTTTTTCATCTGCAGAACTTTTTACAATACAGACTTTACAACTGTAACAGTAACTGCATGCGTTCACAGATGAAGAATTTTAATAGGCTTTTCATATGACAAATGTCTTTGTTTTGGAGTTAGACATTATAATCCGGCGTTATTAACAAAACAACTTATTCTTTTTGTTATACTCAATCAAACGCTCGACACCGACGGACTAGTCAAAAATAATTTGAATTGAATTTTGTTTCAATTTGATTTGATCTTGACCAATTGACGAAAAACTCGCGATAGATATATGACACAAAATATCAACATTAATTGTATACATATTGGTTGAAGTGAATTAAAACTGGGAAAAAAGACGACGCAATTTGGTAATTTTATACCGATCGACTTGAAAACGTACGTTTCTATATATATATATATTTATTTATTTCTACAATTAAGAGACTTATAATTGCGCCGTCCCTTAAAATAAAGTCATAAAATTAAATTAAAACATAATTTATTGTGGAATAAGAATTAAACATAAGAACGTGATTTCAATGTCCATAAATAGACGTTACTAAAAAAGTTTTATATTATCAGACTTTTTGTTAAGGCGAATATGAAAGAAGAATATAAACTCCTCTTTTCATTACTTTCAGTCAACCATGAAAACTTGTATTATATTTACAACAGTTTTGCAATGCAGTATTAGAAAATGATAGTGCATTACGTTTAGTTTATTTTTTGCTTGAAAATAAACAAGAAAAAAATAATCGCGTTGGAGCAGCTTTTTTTTACTTTATTATTATTACTTCATAATACACATATTTATATCGTCGAGCTTACAGCGACCATCGCGCACCGAGCCATTCATTTGTTCATACAAAATTATCCGAAACAAACGCAATGGTTGCTCCCAGTCTGTCAATGTTCTCGTTTTTCATAAATTATAGCTCGCGAGCAACTAATTAACCGAGCTTCGCGTTTATCCGTAATTGTAATTGACGCCGCTGATAAATTTCAAACGAAGAAAATATAATATAAAATCAGAAACAAAACAGACGTTAAGGAGTTTAATTACAACCGGTGTTTTTTATTTCGACTGCGTTAAGGCTTTCGATTGATTTTTGCATACGACTGTTTTGGGTGTGAAATAATAATTAGGAAATTAGACGCTGGTCTGGTTTAGTGCACATCGAGCGATAACGAATCAATAAAATATTCGACTGTAATGACACAACTAAAATGTCATTTAAACTTCTGTCGCGATAGACGCGCGCTTTGAACGTAAACAAACAAAATTACGATATAAACGTAAGGGCATTTGACGTAAACAAACATGTTTCTTTTCAATACAAACACAAGCATGTCAAGGTCATTGCGTCCCGAAACGATGTTTACATTTTCGTCCATTGATCCGAATTTCTTCTCGGCGACCAAGATGGCGGCGGTTCGAAGACAATCGGGAACGTATTTGAAAGTCTTTCGCGTATTCAGATCGAGTCATCCCCTGTAATCTCAGGGCTTGTTTAAATTCGTTGCAGAAGTGCCAAGTTATAGAGTTACAAACACCGCTCGGCCACAAAACATTAGTCCCTTGACAGCGAAGGGAGTAACTACATCAAAACAAAACCAGCATCGCCCACGCAAACGTCTAAAACCGAGCAGAAAAACGACCAAAGGACAACATTTAGCAATTTAGCTAACCAAACACCTAATCCATCCAAACCCAACCGTGTTATCTTCTTCGCTTAAGACGGCATAATGGCCGCAGTAAGCAACCGACATAATTAAAATTATAAAGCAATTGCTTAATCATTTCGCCAGTATCCGTAATGGACCGTTCTTGAGGTTTGTTCAAAGTTTCGTGTAATCTTCCAGGAGTACATCGTCCGCTTTGTTCCGCCTCGCCCATTTAAGAAGACAATCAAAATGGTGCTGATAACGTATATTCATATAACATTTATTGGTAGATGTCGTGGGCTGCAACCGGTGTTCTCTTTTTCTACTTAAATATCGTTATTTCATTTTAATAATAATAATAATAATAAGTATTATTATATATATCACAAATCACGTGATCTTTCAAAATTATCTCCAGTTGTTAAAAGGGAAAAAGTTCATACAGAAACTTTATTCGGTTCGGATCTTGTCGGATGGTTGATAGTGAAAATAAAAGTTAATGAAGATTGTACGAGGACGTCGAGGGCATCCTGCTTCTGAAAGTTAATGATTTTGATTTGTCTTTCAGGACATTTCATTATGGCGAACAAAATATTTCCCACAATTGAACGGTAAAAATGCCGACGGTAACTTTATAGGACGTTAATCATTCTTGTTGAGTCCATAATCGATTGATAATCGATTCGTGCAGATTCAGCAAATCTCGCGTCCATTCCAATTATTGATTAGCCTGATCAGCAATCTGACGTGACTAAACGACATGTCTCCTCGTAAGTCCCTTACTTAGTTTTCTGATAACAAATTTCAATACTCTAATATGGTGTCATGTATCATATTCGTATATATATATATATACACGTATATATCTGTCTTTAAGCGAAAATACTAAATTGCAATGGAAATTAGAATAAACGTAAATATATATTTCATACGAAAACCTGTATCTAAGTATAAAAACATAAACATCAGATGTAAACGATATAAATATGTAATGTAATCAAAAAAGATATTTTGAACGTAAATAGATGAATGACTTTAGAAGTGACCTTAATGTTTTTATTAAATTAAATAATTGAAGACTATTTACGCGCTAAATAAATGCGTGGATAAAAGGCTGGAACGTTATATGTAGAAGATGAATTACGATATGCAGACTATGCGCTTGTAGTTGGGAGTAGCTGAGTAGGGGTCAAGAAAATATATAGTGCACAGTAATTTGATTCGTCGTCTGCTCGCAAAGGTTCTAAGACTGAATGACAATAAAGCTCAATATAGTTTATTGAATTTCAAACTGCGAGAGACTTCTCTTTGATATCTTTTCCAATATTTTATATTTCATTAAAAAAATAATATTTAGTTTTATGAATTATAATATTATTATGAAAGAAGTGCGTACACGTGTGAGCACTCCGCGAGTGATGACAGAAAATTTGAACGAAGATGTACGTCAATTTTTCAATTCACATTCAGACTTGCAATCCCTTTTTTTGGGATTTTAACACATCTCAAATTACACAAATTCTTCTTCGGTTCCAATTTAAAGTGAATTCAGAAGTGCATATTGAAATCTTTATTTAGAAAAAAAAAAAAAAAAAAAAAAAAAAAAAAAAAACCAAAATAACAAAACTAACAAAAATAAAAAAAATATTTATATAAATAAAACAAAACAAAAACTAATACACATATAACACATAATATCATACTAACGCCGACACCCTATATAGACTACGACATGATACACAAGATATATATGAATCACCACATA
>JABFQC010004418.1:0-12697 GCA_022817085.1 Psilanteris sp. ZL-2020
GTGCTGGTTTAGGTATAGCTAATATCTTCTCTGCTATGTTAAATGGGATTGCGAGAAACCCTGAATCAGAAGGTAAAATGAAAAGTTATGTTTATATTGGTGCTGCCATGGTCGAAATCATGGGATTGCTTGCGTTTGTACTTGCAATGTTATTAATATTTGCTGCTTAACAGATGCCACAGCTTGATGTTTCAACTTTCTTTTCTCAAGTTTTTTGGTTTTTAATTTTTTTCTCTTCACTTTTTTTTATAGTAAGTTGTTTGTTTTTACCGAAGTTAGATGAAATAATAAGCACTAGAAGTAAAGAAGTATTGGGTTCTTTTAATAGTTCTGTTCATCTTTTAAGACTTACGGAAGATCAGATTGCCAAGTATAATGCCGCTTTAAACCAAGCTAAGATACAGGCAAAAAGAATCATGGATGATGCACTTGCTCAGGTAGAAGAAATGAGAGCTAATGTTAAGAATATATTAGAAGAGGAAGACAAAAAAAAGAGCAGGCTTATTGAAGAAAAAGTGGCAGAATTTAAATCTGAATATACTGATCAGTTAAAACAAATGGCTACTAGTATTGCTTTAATTTATTATACTAAATTGACCGATTATGAAATTGAAGAGGAGTTTGTTGCTGATTTGGTGTCCAAAGAATTTTAGGGGTTTTTATGTCTACATCACTGATTATCGGTCTTGCCTTCTTGGTAAGTTTTGTCCTTTCGTATAAATTGCTAAAGAAAGTGATAAAAAATGCGCTTAACAATAAGCGTAACAAAAGCAAATTTTCAAGTGAAGAAACTGAAAAATTCAGGAAAGATATGTTGGAGTATTACAAAAAATCTTCTAAAAAATACAAAGAATTAGATGCAGAAGTTAATAAAATGATGAATGAAGCACTTGATAAAGCTAATACTATCATTAAGCACAATAGACAGCAGCTAGATCAGACATTAGATGACAATGCCCATTCTAACTTGAAGAAAGTCACTGACCAAGTTGAAAAAGCTCTTGGAGATTTACAGACTAACACAGCGAATATAGCTGCTGATGCTGTAAAAAAAATAATGCATGAACGTAAAGATGATAAGCGTAGTAGCGAGGTCATATCTTCATTTTCACGTGACTTAAATAAAAAATTGCATTAGGTTTAATGCAACAATTGCCTGTACTTCAAGCTGATAATGTAGAAAAAATTAAGTTTGATTCTAGTTTGTGCAAAGAGCCAGAGAAACTTTTTTACTATAAATTTAATATAATTCCTTGGCAAAAATTAAATAATACTACTTTTTTTATGGTTGAAGACACAAGCCGAGATATCAACCGTTGGGTCGAAGCTCATTACGGTATTGACTATGTATTAATAAAAGTGGATAGCGAACAGATTTTAAATCTTCTTAACTCGCACTTTGGTATTTCAGAATTTGCAAGCAACTACTTATATTACAAGAATCCTAATTTTTCAGCTAAAAGCATTAAACTAAGCTCAATATTTTTTGCTTCTTTTTTTATTGTAACTTCAATTTTAACACTAACAGAGAAATATACATATTTTGCTTTGATGTTGATATTTATAATCGGATGTTCTAGTTATTTATTCAAGTTTATAGCTACAATTTTTAACTTATGTGAAACCTCCAACCAAAAAGTGGATTATAGTAAGCTGAATGAAGAAGATTTTCCTATATATACTATTTTATTGCCTGCTTTTAAAGAAAGTGCAGTGATAGAGCAGTTGATCGAAAGCATTGAAAGTTTAGATTATCCAAAATTGAAATTAGATGTGAAGCTTCAGGTAGAAAGTGATGACCAGGAAACGCTAGCAGCTATAGAAAAGTACACTTTACCACAGTATTTTGAAGTAATAAAAGTGCCTCATTCTTTGCCTAGAACAAAAGCCAAGTCATGCAATTATGCTATGAGCTTTGCTAGAGGAAAGTATGCAGTAATATATGATGCAGATGATAAACCAGACCCATTGCAGTTAAAAAAAGCACTGATTGAATTTAATAAGGGCGACGATAAGCTTGCCTGTGTGCAGGCGAAATTAAATTACTATAATTGTGATTATAATTTTCTCACAAAATTCTTTTCTCTGGAGTATATGAACTGGTTTCAATACTTATTGCCTGGATTCCAAAAAATGAACATGCCAATGCCTTTGGGTGGTAGCAGTAATCATTTTTCAGTAAAAATTCTAAAAGAAGTGTTTTTCTGGGATGCTTATAGTGTTACCGAAGATGCTGACCTTGGTTTGAGACTTGCGCAAATGGGATATAAAACCAGGATGATTGACTCAGAAACATTGGAAGAGTCACCAATTGCTGTATTTGCTTGGATTAAGCAAAGAGCGCGCTGGATCAAAGGCTATATGCAAACTTATATTGTTCATTTAAAAAATATAAAGTCTCTTTATAAACACACTGGATTTAAGGGAATTTTGCTATTGAATCTTTTTGTTGGCTCTGCAGCTTTTATATTTTTTACTACTCCATTTTTACTGCTTTCATTGATATTAACTAAAGTTTTAAATGAATTATTTTTGTACTACTTTGTAGTGGTATACGTTACTAACCTGATTCTTTTGGTAATAGCTGTCAAACAGCAAAAGATGCCTTTTTATTTTTATATAGTATCGATATTTTTTCCGGTCTATAGTCTGCTACATAGCGTTGCAGCTTTTCTTGCCTTGTGGGAATTTATTCTTTACCCTGAGCGATGGAACAAAACTCAGCATGGTTTATGGAACAAAAGCAATCAAAACCTGTAGCTATTTGGCTTTTTCTCTGCTGTATTATGGTAATTCTCATGGTGGGGATTGGTGGATTTACCAGACTTTCAAAAGCAGGATTGTCAATCACGGAGTGGAAACCCATCACTGGAACATTGCCACCACTGAGTGGACAAGATTGGCTACAAGAAAAATTAAAATATGAAACTACACCTGAGTATAAAGCATTCAACTATGGTATGAGTATGGAGGAATTTCAGGCTATATACTTAATAGAATATGTACACAGATTAGTTGCAAGACTAACAGGTTTAGTTTTTGTCCTGCCATTTATATATTTTACATTAAGAAGAAAAATATCTAAAAAGGTAGTAATAAGGCTATTTGTAGCATTGTTATTTGGAGCTTTACAAGCTTTTGCTGGTTGGTATATGGTTAAAAGTGGTTTAGTAACTGAACCTCATGTTAGCCACTATAGGCTTGCACTTCATTTATTATTAGCATTAATTGTCTTTGCATTATTGTCATATCAATTTTTTGATTACCAAATCAGGCCAAAGCAAACTAAACTTAAGATTAGTAGTGACACTATATACTACACAGGGATGATTTTGGCCCTAATTGTAATACAAATAATTTTCGGTGCGTTTGTTGCGGGATTAAATGCTGGTTTGATTTACAATACCTTTCCACTAATGGACGGACAAATCGTTCCAGAAGATTTATTTTTCTTACACCCTATATGGCTGAATATCTTTGAGAACAGAGCGACAGTGCAATTTATACATCGAGCACTGGCATTGCTAATACTAGCTTTGGTAGTAATACTCACAGTAAAAAATGCTAGCGTAAAACCGGTATATATTATGCTGCTCTCCGTCATCATTCAGATAATTTTAGGAGTAGTTACTTTGTTATTGTACATACCAATAGTCATTGCCATAGCTCATCAAGTGTTTTCATTTATCTTATTTGGATCAGGTTTATATTTCCTCTGTTATTTAAGAAAGCAGACTACATCACCAATCTGCACATTTTTTCCTTCTTGAACGAGAATATTTTTTATCACCATTGCTGCTTCAGCACATATGATATTTTCCATTTTCATTGCCTCCACCACAAATAAAGGTTGTCCTATTTCCACCTGATCTCCTATATTTACGTGCAACTTAACTAATAAGCCAGATATTGGGGATTTTACAGCATCTACTGAAATCCCTTCTGTTTCATTATTTAGCACTAACCTACTTAATTCAGCTACATGAGGCTTAAATATACAACACTCAGCTTTCATGCCTGCATGTCTTATGAAGTATTTGCTGCCTTGTTTTTCTACTTTAAGTGTTATATCGGTATCATCGTTAATCGTGATGTTTAGCAACCTATAACTTGATTTCCACTTGCCTACTACAGAGTATGTATTGTGGTTATATACTGTTGTTAATATATTATCTTGGTATTTTGCATTTACGGAGTACTCATTGTCATTTATATTCACTATGAATAAATCTCTTGCACGGTCACCTGCCATCCGAGTAGCTGATACTGGTGCCCCTTCTTTTTTACTAGATTCCAGTGTCACGCACTGGAATGACACCTGAGATGTTTCATTCACTGCTTTATGATGGTACCTTTCTTCATTTTCCAAATTAACATATAACGCAGTGAAAATAAATATTTTAATATACTCCTCTGTAACAAAATCGCCGTGAAACCCACTAGAGTAATGGTCTGGAATGAATCTCGTATGGAGCTTTGCTGCAATAAAATTTGGGTGATGGAAGATGGATTCTAGAAATTCTATATTATTTGTTACTCCTTCTATATAGCATTCAGACAATGCTTTTTGCATTCTGCTGATCGCTTCTACTCTATCTTTTCCATATGTTATAACTTTTGCAATCATTGAGTCATAGAACGCGCTAATTTCTGAACCGCTAGCTACTCCATCGTCTATTCTTACATAATCATTTCCACCTGGTTTATCGTAATATTTTATTCTTCCGCTGGAAGGGAAAAATTTCTTCGATGGGTCTTCAGCGCAAATTCTACTTTCGATAGCAGAGCCAGTGAGTTTAATATCATCTTGACTGAACCTTAATTTTTCTCCACAGGAAGTTCTAATCATTTCTTCTATTATGTCTATTCCAGTTATAAATTCTGTTACTGGATGCTCAACTTGCAATCTCGTATTTACCTCAAGAAAATAGAAGTTTTGGTCTTTATCTACAACAAACTCAACAGTGCCTGCTGAAAAATAGCCAACTTGCTTTGCCAGAGAAACACATTGGACATACATTTTTTGTCTTACTTCTTCACTAATGAATGGACTTGGCGTTTCTTCTATTATTTTCTGATTATTCCTTTGTATCGAGCATTCTCTTTCTCCAAGACAAACTATATTGCCATATTTATCTGCTATGATTTGTATTTCAATATGTCTTGGCAACTCTATATATTTCTCTATAAAGATACTGCCATCCTTAAAACTTTTCTCTGCTTCATTTGTGGCTGATGTAAATGCTAGTTCAATTTCTTTTTTGGAGTTTACAATTCGCATTCCTTTGCCACCACCGCCTGATGCAGCTTTAAGCATAACCGGAAAGCCAATTTCCTCAGCAACTTGAGCTGCGTGGGCAGCGTCGCTAATCTTACCCATATATCCTGGCACTACATTCACTCCAGCTTTTTTTGCCGCTTCTTTTGCTGTGATTTTATTAGCTGTAACTTCTATTGTTTCTGCACTGGGGCCGATGAAGTTTATATTATGCTTCTGCAAAGCACGTGGAAAATCTGGATTCTCTGCTAAAAAACCATAGCCAGGATGAACTGCCTGCGCACCTGTTTCAACTGCTACTTCACATATTTTTTCAATGTTTAAGTAACTGAGGCAAGACGGCGAAGGGCCGATATATCTTGACTCATCTGCTTGTCTTACATGCACAGAATTTACATCTGCATCCGAATATACACACACACAAGATACACCCATCATATGAGCAGTTCTGATAATCCTGCAGGCAATTTCTCCTCTGTTTGCTATTAAAATCTTACTGTACTTCTTTTCCTTCATCGTATGAGTATACTTTCCTAGCTTGAGAAAGTAAATTTCTATATCATTGCCTGCAACTTTTTGTTATATATCAGACAGCCACCCTTGCAAGATCTGTACTACTAAAAGTTTCCACTGGAGTGCTCATGTCATGCAAGTCATGTATCTCACTACACACTTTGCCTGACAGATACGCAGTCCCACCAGAAACTATCCCAGCCATCGTAGCCAGTGCAAGAGATTGAGAAACTAAAAATAAAAAGTATAAAGACAAACATAAAGCAGCAATGCACGCTATAGCTCCTACTATATATAAACACAGGCGAAACTTCTGATTACATATAAGACTTTCTTTTATGCCTGCAATTTCTCTTACTTCTTTCTTAATATCCTTACTAACCCAATCAAAAGGGGTTCTTTTAGAGTTATCTAACGCACATCTATTGCCTAATGCATTTTTAACATAACTTTTGACTTCTTCTAGTCTTTTCAAATCACTGTTTGGGTTAGTTTTTTCAGACTCCAAATGCTTGAATATTCCTTTTACTACACTTGGTAATATCCCCATCTTTGCTGCTATATGAAATGGGTTTTCATGATTCTCATTGTACTCTAACAAATGAACATCCTCTTTAACACTTTTCTCGAAAGTAGATAAAAACTTGTTAATGTTCCCTGTTCTTGCGGCTAAATGCAGGAAATTATCTCCCCGCACTATTAGTTTTGTTTTGTCAGATGAACCTGCATGCCAAAGGACAGTACCTTCATCGTTTTCGAGAAATTTTGTTATCTCGTCAATATCAGCTTTACTTCCTTCGAGAAATTTTGCTATCCCATTTTTCTCATCTGTAGATCTAGTCATAACATACCTCGCTATATTTAACCAACACTAAATTATACAACACGATTTATTAAAAGTAAAGAAAATTTAATCTCTCAGGATAAGTAATTTATAGTAATTCTACATTGTTGCAAGCATAAATTTTAGCTATCATCATTTACATTACTGTAATAGACAAATATGCCAGACGTAGTCACTAGATTCGCTCCATCGCCAACAGGGTTTTTGCATATTGGTGGGGCCCGCACTGCGTTATTTAATTGGCTCTATGCAAAGCATCATGGTGGCAGGTTTTTGCTAAGGATTGAGGACACCGATAGGAAACGTTCAACACAGGAAGCAATTGATGCAATTATAGAAGGGCTAAAATGGCTCGGTGTGAGCTATGATGGAGAAATAGTATATCAGTCAAAAAGAATAGAGCGGCATAAAGAAGTAGCAAACCTTTTAGTTGAGAAGGGTAGGGCGTATCACTGTTACTGCCCTGAAGATGAAGTTGCAGAAAAGAAGGCAAAAGCAAGAGAAGAGGGCAAGATATACAAGCATAAATGTACTACAAAACCTCCTTCTTGTCATCCAAGTAGCCGACACTGGGATCCAGAAAAAAATATGTGGTCACGTGCTGGAATGACATCGGGTGTGAGGTCAGTTATCCGTTTCAAAGTGCCAGACTCGCAAGAGATCGTCATTGATGATAAAATATACGGCCAAATCAAAGTAAATAGCGAGCAGCTTGATGATATAGTTATCTTACGCTCTGATAACACTCCAACATATATTTTTGCCGTAGTGGTTGACGATCATGATGCTGGAATAACTGATGTAATACGTGGCTCTGACCATCTCACTAATACCTTTAAACAGCTGCTAATATACCAGGCTCTTGATTTTGACATTCCACGCTTTGCACATGTGCCGCTTATCTATGGGGAAGATGGGAATAAGCTATCCAAAAGGCATGGTGCCACAAGCGTTTGCGATTATGAAAAGATGGGAATATTGCCAAAAGCGATGCGTAATTACTTGCTGAGACTTGGCTGGAGTCACGGCAACGATGAGATTATTAGTGATGAGCAAGCAATAGAGTGGTTTAATTCAGAAAGTATTGGTCGTTCACCTGCACGGCTCGATTTCAAAAAACTGGAGCATTTGAATAACCACTATATTAGTAATATGAGCAATGAAGATATTCTGACTATAATGCTTAGAGAAAATACTCTAACTGACAAAAAAAAGGGCTATTTACTGCAGGGACTGACAGAGCTGAAGAAAAGAGCAAACTACCTGACTGAATTATTGGATTTAGCAAAGTTTTATATTCAAGATCCGCCACTTGATTTAAGTGAAGAGGCTGAGCAAATTGTCAAATCTAACCTCGATATAATCAAGTTACTCGCGTCATTTCTGTCAAAGATCGGTGATGAAAATTGGAATAAGGGTTTTTTATCTTCTCAGATCAAGGAATGTGCAAAATTGCACGATATGAAAATAAGCGATGTATACCACTCATTACGCGCCCCTATAACTGGAGTAATGGATGCACCTGGAATCATTGATATCATGGTGATTCTTGGTAAAGATGAGTGTATAAGAAGGTTACAAGCAATTTAAATGAAATAAGAAAATTACTTGACATCCTTCGCCAGCCCTCTTATCATGAAACCGAAGCTATTTATTTATTTTCGCAATCTGCAGATTAAAACGACAAAGGGAACTTTGTATTTGGCGTAAATCATGCTTGATTTTTTGCACTATGTGCGCCTCATGTCTTTATAAAACTTCTGGGTTTCTACCTATACAAGCCAAAACGCGCTTATAAAGCGTTTAAGACATCAAAAGACGTCAAATAGAACAAGGGAGAATTTGAATACTAGCTACCCTAGGTTTTCTTTGCCTTTTTTTTCTGCCTAGTAAATTTCTTAAATATTTATAGCTAAGGTTAGTTGCATTTAAAAACAGCTAAATTGCAGTGTTTAAGACTTAAAAAACGCCAATACTGAAAATAGACAATGACCAGGGCTTCTTTTGCCTTTTTTTTATTTGGTAAATTTCTTAAACATTTGTAGCTAAACGACAACCGTCATCCCGCAGCGGGATCTCTTGTTAGCGGATGAGATACCGCGAATGAATCGCGGTATGGCGGTTCGCGGTGGAATGACGATAACTTCGTCATCCCGCTATGTGTTAGCGGGATCTAGAGATACCGCGGCGGTATGACGATAAGACACAAAGCCTAATGGAAAAAACTGCGAACGCCAGTGAAAAACATAGCAATTTTATTTTCATTTGCAGCTTTTATCACATCTTGATCTTTCAGCGAGCCGCCGGGCTGAATTATAGCTGTAATCCCATGTTTTGTGCTTTCTACTATGCTATCTGGGAATGGGAAAAATGCATCTGAAGCAAGCACCGCACCTTTACATTTTTCACCTGCTTTTTTCACTGCAATGTTCACACTATCTATTCTGCTTGTTTGCCCTGCGCCTATGCCAATAGCACAACCATCTTTTGCTATAACTATTGCATTGGATTTCACGTGTTTACATATTTTCCAGGCAAAAATAAGATCTTCCTTTTCTTTTTCTGTTGTAGTGCACTTTGTTACTTGTTCTGCTTTTATCTTGTGATCATTATTTTCTTGCACCAAAAACCCGCCAACAACGTTTTTAATTTGGTATTTCACATTTTGTTGAAAAGATTTATGAATAATCACTCTTAAATTTTTCTTTTTTTGTAAAATTTTTAGTGCCTCATTGTTTACTGATGGTGCTATCACTACTTCCAAAAATATCTCGTTTAATTTTTCTGCTAGCTTTAAATCTATCTCCCGATTTAAGGCAACTATACCACCAAAACTGCTTACTTCATCACACGATAGAGCTTTTTTGTATGCCTCCAAAGCACTATTACCAACAGCAACTCCACATGGGTTATTGTGCTTTATTATCACTGCTGCAGGCTCTTTAAACTCAGAAATTATGTTAAGTGCGGACTCTATATCTACTATATTATTATAACTCAACTCTTTTCCATGTATTTTTTCCAGCGGATATTTGGTGAATTGATTACTATAAAATGCAGCTTTTTGATGAGGGTTTTCACCATACCTTAATTCTTGTGCTTTATGGCCATATAGAGCAAAAAACTCTGGTAACTCATTGCTTTTACTCTGGGATAAAAACCAACTGTGAATATTAGAATCGTAGTGTGCAGTGAGAGCAAATGCTTTGGTTGCTAAATGTTTTCTATATTCCAATGTTGTTTCATTGTTATTTTTTATCATCTCAGCTTTTAGTGCTTCGTAGTCCTGAATGCTAGAAATAACTGAAGTAAAATGAAAATTTTTTGCTGTAGCTCTAATTAACGCCACTCCGCCGATATCAATTTGTTCTATAATTTGATCTTCATTTGAGCCGCTACTTACTGTTTCCCAAAATGGGTATAGGTTAGTTATAAGCAGGTCTATTGGCTCAATACCTAGATTTTGCATTTCCGTTTTGTGCTTTTCTCTATTGCAAAGTATTCCTCCATGAATTTTAGGGTGTAAAGTTTTTACTCTACCACCCAGTATCTCTGGAAATTGTGTGTAATCTGAGACCTCTTGTGTTTTTATTCCTGCACTAGATAGCGTTTTATAAGTATTTCCCGTTGAGAGAATTTCTATTTGTTGCTGCATTAAAAACGATGCAAGATCAATTATATTTGTTTTATCGTATACTGATATTAAAGCTCTTTTTATTTTCATTTTTATATGGAAAGTTTTTTAAGATTATATCTAAGAAAAGGAAATTTAGCTATTACATTTCTACACTAATTTAAAGCAGCCTATTCTATAAATTTTTTTACCATGCTTGATTTCAAGCCACGAATAAAATCTTCAATACTGCAAGGATTTCTCCCTTCCATTTGTACAACTTTAGGAATTAAAGTGCCACCTTTTAAACTTATGTGCATATTATCGTTAACAATCTTACCTTGTTCTGAAGCGAGAGCTTCAAAGTCAGCATCAAGTATCCTGATACGTTTATTCTCTATCTTGATAAACGCTTTTGGGTAAAACGCTTTAACCTTTCTATAAGCAACTTCACAGGCATCACTTGCATAAATTTTATAGTCTTCCACTTTGTCAGCGTAACATGCATCGTTATCGTTCTGTTTTAAGGGAAGCTGTTTTTCAATTTCGTTTAGCACTTTTAGCAGTAAATCACTGCCTAGCTTAGATAATTTATCATGCAATGTCTTGTAATTATCGTTCTTTTCGATAAGAAATTTTTCCTGTTTTAAAATAAGGCCGGAATCCAATCCTTCATCCAATTGCATAATGCTAACCCCGGTTTCTTGATCTCCTGCTAAAATTGTGTGCTGTATCGGGGCTGCACCACGCCACCTTGGTAGTAATGAAGGATGAATATTAATACAACCATATTTTGGAATATTCAAAATTTCTCTTGGAAGTATCAATCCATACGCGGCAACAACCGCAACGTCTGGCTTGAAATCTCTAAATTTTTCTTGCTCTGCCGAGAACTTTAGAGAGATAGGAGTACATACCTCTATGTTACTTTCTTCAGCGATAACATGTACTGAAGATTTCATTGGCTTCTGTCCACGCCCCGAAGGTTTTGGAGCCTTGGTGTATACTGCTACCACTTCGCTCTTTGATTTCAGTAACAAGCTCAGAGAATTAACAGCAAATCCTGGTGATCCCATGAAAATAATTCTCATGGTGTTTTTGCTTTAAGAATTCTCCGCTAGTTTACCACTTACAGCTTCTACTAATTTGGCAAAATCATCCTTATAATTAACAGCCATCTCAGCAAGAATTTTTCTATTTAAATCAATGCCGGCAAGTGTAAGACCATACATAAACCTACCATAAGTAAGCCCATGCTCTCTTGCTGCTGCATTAATACGTATTATCCATAAGCTACGGAAATCACGTTTACGGGTTCTTCTGTCTCTGTAAGCATATTGCAGTGCTTTTTCAACCCTTTGTAATGCAATTCTATAACAGCTTTTTGCACGTCCTCTATAACCCTTTGCCAGTTTCAATATTTTTTTATGACGAGCATGAGTAGTAACTCCACGTTTTACCCGAGCCATTTTATTTTACCTCCATTTTGTTAAATACCATAAGGCATGTAAAGCTTAACTATACGCGAGTCAGATTTACCAAGAATCGTTGTACCGCGCTGATTACGAATATTAGATTTACTTCTCTTTACCATGCCATGCCTTTTGCCTGACTGAGTAGAAATGACTTTACCCTTAGCTGTAAGGTGAAAGCGCTTTTTAACAGAAGATTTGGTTTTTAATTTTATTCTCTTCATATTCCAAATAAATTTACAAACACTACTATTGAGTTCTTTAATAGCAATTAAGCATTAGTATAAATAATTTTATTAAAGAATCAAATTAAAATTGTATATTAAAGGGGTTTAAAAGTAATTACGCCCAATATGTGTGTTATACCTTCTTTATTCCCAAGTGGCAACAATACTTGCCTCATTTTAACACTTTCACTTTCTTCCTCTTCATTGATCGGGCATTTACTCTCTATTACAGTATCAAGTTTATCAATAACTGCATCTATTTTATATAGTCGCAGAAATGGTGCATCAATTGCATACTTATTATCAATGCGCGTCTTTTTCTCGAAACCATAGAATTCAACCGCCTTTTCTCCTGCATTTTCACAAATATAACCTTGATCTTTGACTTCAATGACAAAACAATGCTGCCATGATTCCATTATTTCTGCAGTGTCTATTTCATGCCTTTCTGGCCAATCTCTGTCTGATCCTTTTATGTCATTCCAGTGTTGAGTCACCACATTTGCTATTCTTTTTTCTTTGCCTACATAAATTTCCATTCCAACTTCCACATATAAAACACAGATATGAGGTGAATTTATCGTGAATATATTGATTTTTTCTTACCACAAGGTGCATGTTACTAACGCGAATTCTGGATTAAGGAAGGAAGAAAGTATAGGAAATAGAAGGCTTTTTGGATTTGATGGAATAGGAAATGAGAGTAGAAAAGATATGAACCAAAAAATTAACAGGGGGTCTATGGCGAGT
>JABFQC010004419.1:0-12697 GCA_022817085.1 Psilanteris sp. ZL-2020
TACACTGCTAAAAACATACAGTACAGGTGTTTTATTTAAGACACAAAGTGACTTAATTAAGACGCCGAAGTGTCTTAATCAAATGCACAATGTTTTCTATTAAGACACCTGGTGACTTAAATAAGACACTATGTGTCTTAAATGTAACTTTTTTAAAACACTTTTTTTTAGCAGTGTAGGGCTCGTTCTTGAACCCCTGCTACCATACATTCATATTAAGAGTACTCTTTCTCAAGTACGTTGTCATCGCATTATATTCATTGAGACGATGAGCGCCGACTGCGCCACCCGCTAAAAACACAAAACAATCCTCGCAACGAATCCGCGCGCGTGCAAACCCTTACGGTCTTTCGCGGATAATAAATCAATAGCGGAGAGTCAATATTTTCAAGGACGTGGCACTGAATTTGAGCAAATTCAAGGTCAACGACGAAAAGCGACCCGAAAACGCACCGAGCCAACACCGGCGGCCTGCCCAGCGAAGATCGTCTCGCGATCGTCTTCACATGACGATTACATCACGTCTAGCAGACAGTACGGGGCGCACTTGGTGTCGTCCCCACCCGAGCGTGTTTCGCCAAAAGATCGGTTGCTTCATATATAAAGCTTTGGTCGCACGTCGACGCGAGTACATTCGCTCGGCGAACAACCACGTGGTCGTGTGAACAACGCGTTTCGAGCGACAAAAGCGGCGTGACATTTCGCGCGCGGCGATCTCGCGAGCTAATCCGCGAACCGATCGGCCCGGGACAGACGTACAGATGAGTCGTCAGACGAGAGCGACGATCCTCGCAGGCTTTTACGAGATCGGTCGGACAATTTGGACGAAACTGTGAGAACGGCTTTGCCCTCCACCCCCTCCCCCTCGTGTTTACAATCCCCGTTCCGAAGTTTTCCGTTCGCCACGGGAACCCCGAATCGCTGTGATTTCGCGGTCTGTGATATATATTTTGTCAGCTGTGTGCAGCACTGAAGCGTGGGCGTCAGCGATATAATAATGGCAGAGTAAGTCTCTTTAAGTAATTGCTTTTTTGTTCGTTTTCTAATAAGCTCGAAGTGGAAGGTGTCGGTTGTGGTTGCTGGCACTTCGCGGCGTCGCGTTCACGATTTGTTGCGGCTTTCGACGGACGCGTTTTGTTTTCTGGTTCGAAATTTGATTCAATGGTTTTCGGGGTCGATTCGGTATTCCGAAATGCCACCAAATTGCCGACGCTAAAATCGCATTTTAGCGTTTCAGTTGACAACGCGAGTACGCACCGCCCGTGATTGCTCGTATCTTTATTTTTGCAATGTTTATTTTCCTTTATTTTTTCATTGTGAATTTTTGTTTGCCTCGAGACAACGCTGCTTCGACCGATTAAGTCGTGACAAACGACCGAACAAGTTTGCACGCGATATTATAAACAAATTGAAAAGTAACGCGACAGCGAATGCGGCTATCAGGTGGAATTTAAACTGTTTGTTTGGCTGCGTAACTTCCTATATTTCCGTCGCGAGAATTCAATTATAAAAGCTTTTCTTTCGCGCGCAGTAGAATGACTAATTTCATTGCACAATGTCCATTTTGACGGAATCGCAGTTGAAGAAACTCGGAATTGGTTGGGTCTGCTTTCATTTTTCTAACGTATTACTAACGGGATCTTTAAAATGACGTCAGTCAAATTTTGGACTTGGCTTTTACCGTTAGGTCAAATTTTAAGCTTATTTATGAAACTAAATTCTTCAGGAACTTGTAGTCTTTGTTCTCGGAAATTCAATCAAAGTTCGTTCCGGAAAGTCATCAATAGCGTATTATATTAATATATACATATATTTATATATATATATATTTGACTCCAGAATTAAAAGCAAGTCCTTTTTTGAAGTTTCATCGGCGTATACATTCCAATTGGAAATTTTCCCATTCAACAAACGGAACCATAATTCGTTAACCATTAATAGACATACCGTCTTAGTTCGCGCAATATCAAATGATTTTATCATAATTATTTCAATATTAACGTACTGCGGTTGAAGCACTTACGTTCTCGCTGGAAATGTACACTTCACGGCTCGAGAAACAAATAAACAAAACAATGTCAATAATATTGTATAATTAAAATGACCAGCGGCTATCGTTTTGTTTAAAAGACGGACGAATTCATTGGATTAAAGGTGGACGTGAGCGTTGAATAAAAAGCACGGTTTTGGACGCGATTCAACATGAAAATACGATTACTATTTGGCTACTTGAAGTGACTCAACGTAACTTTGAGGAATCGTTTATTTTTAAAGGGGATCGAGCATGATACACGCCGAGTAAATTTCCACCGGTGTGCCTGCTCCCAACAAAGAATATATAAACTGATACTTTTCTCTCGCTCTTTCTTTATGATTTTCTCATACTCGCCGCGAATTAGTAATAAGACAAAGGTTAATCCTGGCAATGGAAGTTCATGGAAATTACTACTGGCGAGAAATATGAAAACATCGTACAAATTGATACCGCTTTATCAACGTTTTTCCTCGCGAGCGAATTTTCTTTCGCGAAAAATTTTCCACCGATGACAAAAGTACAAACTTGATGGTTAATTATCGTACAATTTGTGTATTATTATAATTGATTTATACGTCGGAAGATAAATTGAAAATGACTTTCAATTCCGCGACGGTCTTAATATGTTGTTTCGAAGTCTTTGACGCGGTTATGTAACCCGATCTTCCGGCAGTTATTTGTCCGAATCGGCCGAATAAATCAGTACTAAGTGTAATGGTCTGGCTGTTTGGACATTTTGTTTTTCAACATTTTTGGCCGGTCCGCGGTCTTATCGATCTTTCATTTCGGCGTATTTATAACTTAACGACTTGGATGTTCGCGCTCGAAGCGCTGACAATAATTATGAAATTATGTTTTTAGCTTGAAATACAAAAGACGGTGTAAATTATTTTTTGTTCAATCTGCTAGCGATTTGTTCGGTTTATTCAAAACTTAATGAATAGAATATAAAATAGTATTTCAAATACAATGTTCATGTAAACGTGTCGTGAATTAGTTTTGGAATTTGCATATAAATATTTGTTTAGATTTAAGAAAATTTCAATATTATTACTTATTCGATACTTCCGTATCTAGCGAAGATTAACCAACAAATCATTTCCAAAATTAATTTGTTCTTTTACATTGTTATATTATAAAATTTACAAAATTATGAATTGTTCTAGAAAATGGAAAGCTTACAAATCTATAACTTGCAACCGTGACATGGAAATTCATTTCCTCAAAATGAATATTGTTCCTCTTATCAAACTTTATCAAACCACATTTGGCATTAAAAGCAATATTTATTATACACGCATTATGGTATTATTAGTTCATAACCTGTGTGGTTACTTTTACGATTCAAATAGTTAAATTTACGACTCACGCAACACTTTCTAATAAAGCACAGAAATTATCTAGTATTGATCCATAAAACAGTACATAATATGTAATTTTTCATAAAACATAAGCCCGTTTTTTAACAGATAACTGTTATTGTTTTTTAATAACTCTATTAGTAATTCATTTTGTTTGCGCGAATGTTATTCTCGTTATTGGCATCCAAACGTATTTATATTGTACCTTTTAATCAGTAATGGTTAGTATAATGTTATCTGCGTAACTATAGTATCTAATAATAAACCAGAGGCAAAACACGCAATACATTGTTAAAATTTGACTACAGTTAAAATAGTGAAAAAATCATAATAGTAATAATAAAAGTAGAACACTCTTAAAGTATAATGTGAATTATAATAAAACAGTAAATTGTTTAACAAGAAAATTGTGAAATTGTAAGGGGTATTGTGAAGTCATTTTTATTATTTATGTTACAATATTTTAAAATCAATTTTAAATAAAAACAGAGTTTTAATTATATATGAATAAATATATTAATAAATAAATAATAAATATTTTTTCAAATATCTATGAAACTTTAAAATATTCTTAACCCATACAAAGTATCGATTAAAATGAAAATGGATTCAATATATTTATATAAGTATATTTTATCATGCAGATCACGCAAATATCACGTATTTTCGACCTTTTTTTAGATATTTATAGATATTTTGGAACTGGACCCTTAATTTTCCAAATTGTTTTGTAAATTCATCAATAGTCGATTCATCATTACGATTTTTTAACTTAATGATATATTTAAGTTACATCACCATCTTTAATGACCACAAAAACAAAACGTAAAAGCACTTATTTAGAACTATTTAGCAGGACGGAACTTTTCCACAATTGAATGAAAAAAAAAATAAAAAAAAAAATAAAAAAAATTACTATATTAGGAAACATATATTTGTGGCTTTTTTACTTGCAACAGTTTCAGGAAAAAAGACAAATCAGCCGATAAAAAACGGCTTTCGTGCTGGATGATTATTTCCGTTGATTTTGCTCGCGGCTAAGTAGAATGATTGCAGTCATCGCGATTGTTAATGAATTGCCCGACCTACACCAACGTCCACTGACGGATTGAATTCACGAATTAACGATGGTCAATGCTTGCAAAACATTCTTCCTGTATCCCTGTACGATTACTTACCGCGCGTCGCAATACCTTCTGCTGCGACTTTGAGCCGAATGAGCGGTATCGCTAGTATTTTTTCTCTTTCTTTGTTTAATTTCTTGCTGAACTATTTGCGCGTTTCGATTGCGATTTCGAATTCCTCCGACGCGCACAAAAGGCTGCTGGATCGAGGTGAATTGATTCAGGAGGCGCGTATGTGATTCGAATGCGGAAATCAGGATTCATTTGAAGAATCCAAGATAGAGTGAGAGGGAAGCCGTTTTATCTAGACTTCGTCACTAATTAGTTAGAAAAAAAAATAAATTGTCAATTAATAAATGAACATTTGTCGACAATAAAAGTATAATATTTCATTTTGGGAAAGCGAGTGATTTAATTTCTTCCATTTATTATATATAATTAAAATAAATATAGATTAAATTAATAATAATTGAATATATATTCATGCACATTTGAAGGAAATATTCAATTGATAAAAATATATCTATACAGGTGTATGACTAATAGTCATTATTGGAACTATGAAACTTGGTAATATAATAAATTGACCCGATAAGCACCAGTATATATATAAAGCGATATTTAACGGGACAGTCCAGTTAAGTAACAGCCCTAAAGATATTATCGAAGTGGTTATTACTGGGACAGACCCGAAAAAATAACCGCTAATCTCGTATATTAGTAGGAACAATTTTGCAAGCACAGTCCAGTTTAGTTAAGGCGTTCGAAACTCAGCATACCAATAAGCACAAGTTTGCATGATTATGTAAACATGTGTTCCCATTTGGTGCTAATGAGAACACTCCCAAATCAATCACCCAATTGCGAGTGCGTAAAAACTATTTTTGTTACAAATTTACTCCCAACTCCTCATCCCTTTAAAAATCTAACCAAACCATAAATACGAGGATGTCCCAGCATCGTATTTTATAAAATTCATATATGAATCTATCCTGAAATACAATATTCTTTAAATTTATAACTACTTCAATTTAACATTGCATAAATTTTTTATCTTTAATAGTTAGTTATACTCATATTCAAATATGAAAACCATTTAATTGAAAGTATATCAATAACTAAAGTGAAGTTTACTTTAGAATTATAAATAAAATTGCGCTGGTGGTGATCGTACTTTAATCAATTTATCTCCATTTATATTGTAAAGGTTTGAAGATTGAAATAAATTATTAATTCAGAATTTTGACTTTTATTTTGAACCGCCAACTCGAATACTACGCCGTTTATTTCACACTCAGCAGTAATCGACTGTGCCGGAAAATGCATTTTCCCATCCCGAGGCAAAGCCTTCGAGATAGTTTTACGCTCCAGTTTTTACTACTCGTGATCACCTCTCGACACAACATTTCTTCTCCGCGATAAAGAAACGACCTTGGTCGAGTCACGCGATTGAAAATGCCGCAAAAAGATCCACGACGGTGAAAAAAGAAGTTTCTTTTTGTCGAGTCAAAATTGCGTCACGTGCAAAGCTACTTTGCGACCATTAACAACTTTATTTTCTAACGCTGATTCGAAGAAATGAACACCGAGTTTTCAGTGTGATTGGCGCAAATCGATCAACTGGCTTTGATTGTCTCAATTTTGACTACAATTGAACCTTCCGCGACGCGGACTCTAAACAAGAAAATAAAACCGAGCATCGTGCAAAAGCGACGTGCAATTTTTTGCCTCTATTTTTAGAAGGCGCGACTTCTTCGTAGACTAGAGGCGATATGTGACCCTCGAACATCAGCAATCGAACCAAGTGAAATCACGTTTTTAGAGCATGCGACCGCATCTGAAATAGAATTAGCTCGTAGCAAATTGAATATTGATTCGTGATGTTTACGACCTGTCATGAGATGAATTTCAGCGTATTATCTGGTGGAATTATCTTTGCAAGTTGAGCAATGATTAGGAGTGGTTTTGAGCTGTTGAAACTCGAGATTCAAGGTCAGCGACAAAAACACGTGATTTTAGCCCTAGTTAGGGAAGGTCTTGTGTTGGGGATCGAGAATTTGATGTCCCGTAAAAGAAATTGTGATTTTTCTCTATTATTTTAAGCAGTTAACGAAGACTGTGGTGTGAAAGAGGATGGTGCCAAACTTTGCTTCTACTATAGATTAAAACAAAGGATTTATTTATAAATTTCGAAGGCAAATCTGTTGATTTACTAAGCACTTGATAATATTTATTTGGAGAACGAGTCTTTGTTTCAATGATAATATTTTCTGATGAAATGCTTTAAAATAAAAACGGGAATAATTAGGTGTAGAGTTCGTTAATGTTATTTGTGTAAATTGGAATTGTAAATAATGTTCTGAGTTAATTGAAATAAGTAGTAAAAATCTACGAAAGGAGATGATAATTAAAACTAATAAGATTTGTTAGAGATATGAATATATTTTTCATAATTTATATCAAAACTTAATTCAAATAGAAATAGTAGCTGAATAATGTAAATCATTAAATATGATTTATTGCGCTTATTGTATATTTAGATATTATTTTGACACATGAAACTTTTTGATGTATATGATTTACGAATTCTAAATTTATTTTAAATCTATATAAAAAATGTATTATATGAATATGGAACTTTTGGAATGAATTATATATTTAAGTAAATCATATTTGGATCTATAAATTCAATATTAAATGAATAAAAAAATATATAGAGCTATTAATTACAGTAATTAAAAGAGGTTACAAGATTTATAATTATAATTAGATTTTTAATAGACTATACATAATTTTAGAATATAGATTGTATAAATTATGCAGCCAGATATTACAATAAGTACTATTTTCTTAACCGAACAAAAAATATTAATTCATCTCGTTTAATTGCAGAAAGGACTCGGATATTCTTGATTCGCAAAAGGCTTCGCTCAACCCTATTCGTGTCCCAATAATCCAGCCTTCATCGTTATTAGACAGTGAGAAAGGAATTGTAAGCAATGGTGGTCCTTTGCATCCCCATGCTAACAAGAGGACAAGGGGAAGTGCAGCCAGACAAATACTGGCAGCGCTTGTTGCTCAGCTTGGCACAATCAACACAGGAATGGTATTTGGTTTCTCTGCTATTGCTATCCCTCAGTTATTGGAAGAAGACAGTGCTATACCGATTACTATGACTGAAGGCTCTTGGATTGGTTAGTAATCATTTTTTAAACGCAAAACATATTTCAATCAGTTTCAATAAGAATAGTTCACGCTTCATTTAGTAACAATAAATTAAATGAAGATGTTTTGAATTCAATTCTTATTAAAATCATTCACTTTTTAAAAAGATATCTGCAAGTAGATTTATTATTATATAATAAAGAATGTTACATAATGAAGAATATTTTTATTTAAGGACTGAAAATTAAAATTTGTTTATTGTAATTTGAATTTAAATGGAAAAATAATATATTATAATTGTATTTAAATTTACAGCTAGTATGTCTTCAATTGGTACCCCTATTGGCTGTCTAATGTCTGGCTATATGATGGACATGTTTGGACGGAAGCGGTCCCTTATCATCACTGAAATACCCGCTCTCTTGGGCTGGATTTTCATATCTTTCGCTAAGGACGTACGTATGATCTATGCCGGGCGTTTCTTTATTGGCTTAGGATCTGGAATGGTTGGCGCTCCAGCTCGTGTCTACACTAGTGAAGTTACTCAGCCTCACCTACGTGGCACTTTGACAGCATTAGCCAGTGTTGGAGTAAGCACAGGTGTGCTTATAGAATATGCATTGGGTAGCGTTCTGAATTGGAAAGTTTGTGCTGCCATCAGTGCCATACTACCTCTGGCTGCATTACTCTTGATGTTCGTCTTTCCGGAGACACCCTCCTACCTCATATCCCGCAATGAACCAGAAAAAGCTAGGAAAGCACTTCAACAGTTTCGTGGCAGTACATATAATCTGGATGGTGAGATGGACACCCTAATCAATTTCACGCACGATAACAATATCAAACGGTTAACTGGATTTAAGGAGATAGCCAGCGCTATTATTAAGCCTAATGCCATGAAACCATTTATGTTATTGTTTATTTATTTCCTAATCTACCAATGGTCTGGAACAAATGCAGTGACGTTCTACGCGGTGGAAATTTTCCATGACTCAGGAGCCACAATGAATAAATATTTAGCCACCGTTATTCTGGGAGTTGTTAGACTGGTCTCAACCATTATAGCATGCATCCTTTGCAGAAAATGTGGTAGAAGACCACTGACAATGGTGTCTTCGGTAGGATGTGGATTATCCATGTTAGGATTAGGAGGATATATGTGGCTTAAGTATTATTGGGAAACAGCAGGTATCATCCCTATATGGACATGGGTTCCAGTCTTCTGCATCTTCTCTTATACCATTACCTGTACTTTAGGATTTCTAGTTATTCCTTGGGTAATGATTGGAGAAGTATATCCAATACAGGTCCGCGGGATCATCGGAGGATTGACTACTATGTCTGCGCACGTTTTCGTATTTCTTGTAGTCAAGACCTATCCTTTCCTATCTAAAATCCTAACAAGACATGGCACCTTCTTGTTGTATGGGTGTATTTCTCTGCTTGGCACCATCTATTTCTACGTATGTCTCCCAGAAACGAAAGGCAAGACTCTTCAAGAGATAGAAGACTACTTTTCTGGAAGAAGTAATTCTTTGAAAACTGGTAGAATCGGACAGAACAAGCCACAACTACTGCAAGTCCACAAAGGACAAATGTTGCCTTAAAGTATTTTTAAAATCGCGGAACTAAATGTAAACGAACAGTGACTTACAAAATGTATGTTTCGATTGTTTTTATATCGGGTTACTAAGTAGAACTACGATGATATAAATCATTGTGTCTTTAATCCAGTATTTATGTATTTTATGACTGACGATTCAAAAGATGTGTGTGAAAGTGAATTGATGTAGCGATTAGGATTGACCGTTTTTCGGGACACTTCGCTCGAACAATGTAGATAGCGTATATGATTATACGATAGTACTTTTTATATGTTATTTATTATATGATAAATATGGTTATATACATTTAAGATATTCACAGATAAACATAATTTTAATGCACATTGTCAATCAACTGATAACTTATTGAAGATAGTGAAATATATTTTTTTATAAAAAACCTACAAAGTCAATCTTATTTGTTGAAGTTTTAAGTATTTATACTATGCTGTAATTTGTGATCAAATGAAATTTTTCTTGTTAAACATTCCATTTTAAAAACAAATGAATAATTATTTTATTAAATTTAAAGATATATATAATATTGTATAAACTTGGTTCATTTCATATATGAAACGTTTTAAATATTTATTTTAACATAATATTAAACTATTAGTGTAATCAAAAATAGAAATTTGTTTTTTCTATAGTTCAGCGAAAATTTCTTTATTAAATTAATCTTCAATGTGTCAAAAATAATCTCACAACATTCAAACATGGAAATAATACTATAAAACCCACTGTCTGATGAAGAAACAACCTTGAGAATATAATGCAAGATCTATTCTGCAGTATGTTTGCAATCATTTAAAGTGAGATTGAAATGCTTATAACCGTTCAGGAAAATTAGCTTATATATGAAACTTCTTAGATATAAAATAGTTACGGTAATCACGAATAAAAACAATTATATAATATTTGTACAAAGTAGAAAATAGCGTAACGATAACTATTTTTTATTTGTGAACACTTATGCATAACTTCCTAGATTTCGTTTAGAAAAAAAAGCCAAAACAAAAAAATAAAAAATAGATTTGTTAATAAAATCATTGTTAACTTGCAAATGATTCTTGCCATAAGTGATGTTAGTTTATAAATATATATAGTTGTGCAAGTGACTTATTTTTATACAATAAATAATTTATAATAAAATAAATTCTTAAAAAGTATTATTATTACTAACCATATGCCAGAGTATTAATTATATTTACTATAATTAATTTTTGTCTTAAAAAATTAATAATTATTGTAAAATTATTATAATTCCTAAGCAAAAAAACAATAATATTTTATCTACACCTACCACTTTCAATTTCATGCTTTATTGTCCGTGAAGTCTATTTTATTACGTTTATATTGCACATAAATATTTCATCATTCAGTTAAATTCATTAATTATTTAATTATTTATATTTAATATCAAATCAAATTTTAAATAAATATTATACTTTAATAAGTATAAAGAAAAAGTATAATAATTCTATTATTAAAAATTTATAAATGATTGAAACTTTCAAATATTTTATATATAATTGTGTTATTTAATTTCAATTAATTTTAAAAAGGTTTATACACTTTTTAATACGAATTAAAAAACACAACTTAAAATATATTTAAACCTTTTATTTTCTTAGTAAGAACATATTCATAATTTTAAACGTGGTTTATTTAGTTTTTTCTCCTTTTTTATTCTATCTTCTTCCATAAGTTTGTTGACCATTGCTAATGGCAAAATATAACCTTTGTATATTGGTGGTATTATTTTACGTCTCAATATATCAATTCGACTTTGAACATATTCCTTTGCATTAAATTTTTGCGCTTCCTTTACCTTTGCCCATAATTCTGCTTGAAACATTTTTTCTCTTTTAACTCCTCTCCTTTTATTAATTTTTAAAAACTCTGCTTCCATTCGCTTGCGATATTTCCTGCGCTTATGTTTCTTAATTTTCTTTCTTCTGATAATAATGATTGACTCTTTTTTTGCACTTTTAGGCATTACATTTCCAAAATTTGGTAAATTTAATGATTTATCCGATACTATATCAATCTTGCTTATATTGATCGTAAGTGGATTATCAATTTCATGGGGTATTGTCCATGGAGACTCTATGATACTTTTTATTGAAGTTCTATGTGGTGGTAAATTTAAATCTACATTAATAGATCTTGTGTTGAAAATAATGCGTGAATCATTTGAAGATTTTACTTGTTTATCGTTTGGGACTGTTAATGGTAGAATAGGTAAAATTTTTGGTGGTTGTAAATGTGTAGTCGTATGATAGTTTGTTGCAAGAACATCTGAAATAAAAAAAAATTAAATTTTACTCTTTAATTGAACATATAATCTTGATATGTAAATTAATATGTAATTAACTTTTAAACTTTATTATTTACTCTTTAATATTAAACTATATATATATTTATATTGTTTCTTTTTACTTTTTATAACAAATATATTCTAGAAGATATAACAAACAGATAAATAATACATTATCATTAATAAATTATTTATAATTTTTTATTAAAATAAATGTTTCAAAATACCTATATGATTCATTATGCAATATGCAAAGTGACATTATATCTAAGTATGTTAATTAGTCTTTTTTTTCAAAACAATTATTATAAATTATAGAAATATAATACTAAAATATGATAATTTCATGGTTATACATATAAATAAATATAAAATTTAATGAACAATTTAATATTAAAATATTCATTCAAAATAAAAGAAATAACACTATTATAATAATAACATTATTATTTAGAATTTATTTAATGAAAAATAAATTAATTATAACAATAAATATATATTTTAATTATAAAAGTAAAATTAATCACAAATATTTTTATTCTGATTAATAAAAAGATTATTATTTAAAAATAATTATTTAATCAAGTTATCAGTGTATGAGGAAAATTGATTTCTTCATAACTTCATTGAAAATAATATAGTTTTTTATGTTCACTATAACATTCTATTATATTATTATTCACCAAATATTTTCTACTTTGCTCATAAGTACAAATACATTTATATATGTGACAAATATATTTTAATATATTGCAATAATACATATACTCATTATTTATACTTTTTAAAATATTCGACAAAATAAAAATAATGTTTTTATAAATTATTATAACTTCTGAAAGAAATAATCTATTAAATAAAAGGTTATGTCACAACAAGTATTTATAATTATTTGCAATCAAATGTAACATTAATAACAAAATATAATAAATGAACTTACTTATCCCAACTATTGATAATCGTCGAAATGTTTGATTTAATGATGAAATCGACATTTTTATAACAAAATAGGAAAACTAAAATATCTATCAATAATCTTTAACAGCCATGTTTTATATAAAATTTATTAAATTGAACCAGGCCAGGAT
>JABFQC010004420.1:0-12695 GCA_022817085.1 Psilanteris sp. ZL-2020
TCCGAGATTCGAACCGGCGTGTCTGCCGTTAGAAGACGAACTCTAACCACTAGGCCATCATGACTTGTGATAGTCAACACCCATATAGACTTATTGAATGCTACCATGCATACTAAGTTTCCTTTAAAAAGTTTATATAGACATTGACTATCACAAGTAGTGATGGCCTAGTGGTTAGAGTTCAGTCTTCTAATTGCAGACACGCCGGTTCGAATCTCGGATGTGTAGTAGGGCAAAGAGTTGGCAAAAAAATTAAAATTAATATTAAACAGATATTATTTATTGTCTATTATTTTTATTAATTATAATTGAGGTTGGTACATGTAAGGCAACAGTAAAGCCAAAGTGTAAGGAATACAAGTGGGCAACAATATGGCTCGCGATCATTATCCAACCATTTATCGCCTGATTTATGACTTACATAATCCCTAGTATTTTTTCTGCGCGGGTGTGTTAATAATCTACGAATATAATTGTTCATTTGCTATTTAAAACATTAACCAAATCGTGATACATTGTTTTGTTCGTAATTATATAATAAATGCAGAAAATTAATTAAAATATTCATCTTAATGTAATTCTGTTTACCAAACTCAATTTAATTGATCGTTAAGTCCATTGTTTTTAATAATTAAATTTCTAGTTGAAGAACTAATTTATTTTATTTAAATAAGAATTAATACATATAAACTATTCTTACAATTTGTCACAATTGTATAATAAGAAATTGTTCTTTTGCAATTTGAATTAATTTGTTTACATTTTTTTACTTTAATGTAAACGATACAGCATCATTTAAATTATACAGAGAAAATGTTTTATCAAAAAATACTATATTTACTACTACACGTCAGATGAGGCTTTTAAAAATGAAAATATTACTTTTAATTACTGTATAGATTACTATTTAATATAGTAATTTTTCGTAGGATGTCTGCAATACTGAAATTAAATATAGTAAAATCTTGATTTTCAAAAACTCCATCTTTTTGAAATATAGTAATTTTTGATAAAACGTTTTCTCCGTGTATGATACATAAATCTGGGATCTTATTGTTCCAAATAATCAAATGAATTTTCGTTTGCTGGGCCATTATCAAATACTAAAAATACTTCAGATTCAATATCCGCATTAAATTCTTTGGAATATTTAATAAACAAAGTCGCTTCAGTTTCTATTAATTGCACTATGCAAAGTGTTACTTTAACTACGTTTACGGTTACATGTCATGTGTACATTAACATGTCAAATATATTGTTTCTTTTAAAATGTAACAATAAATTAATTTATTTTATGTTTTAAATCAATACAAAATTGCATCAGACCCCAACCAGAAGTCTTCATTCCCTGGACCCCCTTTCCTCTCTTCGCGGTGTGTACTCATTGTGCTAAATTTTGAATAACTTTTAATAAAAAAAAAAAACCTTTTTGCTACATTTGTTAGACAAATATCGGGTGCAACACAAGAGAAATGTGCCTCATTCTAATAAGTGCGTTGGCAACACTTATCTTTATACGTCAACATTTCCCCCTTGTCACACAATATACTATTTTTACGTATCAAGTAATAGTATAACTTATGTAACTCAGAATCGTTACACTAACAAAATAAATTAAGACTGCAGTCTGTTCAAATGATCGTTTTTTATGACATACTAAAGAGGATGATCTTTTAATATAATATTGCATTGTGATTATTTGGAAGACAATAATCTAGCCGGATTAACTTGAAATAATTCAAAAAAGGCTTTAATTGATGGACCTTCTGTCCATTATAAACAGCGAACAATTTGAATATAATTTAGAATTACTGAGAAAATAATATTTCGAATAGTCATAGTACAAATGGGCGAATACTGCGCGCGAGATACAAAATGATTGAATTTATTTAAATGTATTAATTCAAACGTAGGATGAAGAAAATAAAATATAAATAATTTCTTTTGCGATTGCTCAAATAATACAATAATACTAAAAGTTTAATAAAAACGTGAAATGCATTTAAAGAGTAAACAATAAATTTCTTTATAGAAGAAAAGACGATAATATAAAATAATATATCAATTTTAACATAATAAGAGTAATAAAGATATCATAATTATTGTTGATAATGAATTTATTTATCATTTGATAACTAAAAAATAAGTTTTATAATAATATTATTAGTTAATTGGAGCTTAAAATTTATTTCTCGGTACTTATCACGCTTTCTTGAACAGAAAAAGGGAAAATTGTTTGTATAAGAATGTTTTATTAATCTTAATTGAATAAAGTAATTTAATTAATAATTAAAATATATACTAAATTTCAGACAACCGAAGCCGATGTATCCACAAGTGATGGCATCCCCGAAAAAGATGTAACAAATAAACAAATTAATGTCACGTTAGTTGACAAGTAAGTATCTATTTATTAAATTTATAACGTAAATTAATATATTACATTATATATAATACATATTTTGTATTTTTTAGTATATTTATTTTTCTATATTTAATTTCGGAAATTAAATTAATATTCGCGTGGGTTTAATTATTCTTAACTTTGCCTGAATCATTTTTAGGTAAGACTATGGAATCTGTTTTTCAGAGTGATTAATGTATGATATAAGCATATGACTAATTTTAAAATAGCACATATAGTAACGTGATTTATTATATCATTACTGTTTCTTGACTTTACAATACATATTATTATATTATATTATTTTTATTATAAATTTGTGGAAAAATACGTTAAAAATTATCATTCGTTCAATTAATATTTATTATCAACGTAAAACCATTATATACCAACAATTTATAATCATTTAAATTATTCAAAATTATTGAAAAATATATAACGCAAGCATAATTATTTTAATTTACCAATTCGCAAATAATTAAAAAAATATAATAGCAAATCCAAGCTATAATCGTGTTTTATAGCGTAATAATTTTATAATTTGCGTAAGAATTCAATAACGATTTAATAATAAAACCGTCCAAATAATAAGATTTAAAACCCATCTTATTATCCCTTTTTCTTAATGATGAAAATTCATATTGCCCAAGTTTGCGAGTAGCTTATAAGAATTCCAATAATCAATACAAATTGTTTTCGTTTGATTATTCTGAACTTTGGTTAATCAACAGTCAAATGTAATTTCAAAGATCAAAAGTTTTTCAATAATACTTTACCATGCGATATCGTTTTTTAATCTCATATTGTAATTTTTGTTTTATTTTTTTGTTTTTCTTTTCTCCAATTTTACGTATCGATGATTGTTTGAATTAAACCGCGCTGCGACAGTGCATCGGAAACGCAGGTCTGCACGTCACTACAAAAATTCTCTCACTTTTAAAAAAACTGTACAGGAATTATGATTACGAAACAAATAAATTAACGATTGCATATATTGATAGCAGCATTGCCACGTACCATACCTCGTCGTGGTCTGGTGGTCTGAGTAAAGAGTCTCGTGCGTTTCAGGCGCACAACCGAATTCCATTTTTCTATTGTCTTTTCATTTCATTGTTTAATACATTTTATTTTCAAATATTTTTCAGTGATTCAAACTCCTACCACACGAAGCTTAGCAACGGCACCGTGCCAAAGGGAATTGTTAAAGACACCGACAAAAATCTGAAGGATGCGTTAGAAAAACAACAAAGTTGCCCGGAAGAAGCTAATCATCTGGTAAGGCTTTGCTTCTTTACCATATATGCAAACGCGTATTTTCATATTCATATTTCGAATGTTTCATTTATTTCACTGAGTATTCGTTGAGTGTGTGTTTCAAATTGACAATATAATTATTCAAAATTGAATTCAAATTCATGAAAAATGTTGGAAAATATTTGGATATGTTTACACACATAAATTGTACTTACTTGTGTATCATATACATTTTTTATCAATATATATCAAATTCATTAAACGGCATAAATAAATATCAGTGTCAATTATTAAGTAATTAATTGTTCATAATTGTTATCCATCTTGAATGTTCGTGTAAACAAATAACAAACATCCGTTCCAATACGGCTGTGTGATTTATATATATATATATATATACACAAACGTTAATATATCATTGTGTAATTTAGACACGGATTATTAATTATTATTATATTGAATATAAATGTTTGTAATATTACAAAAATTAGAAAGATAAAATGAGCGTACACCAAAGATTATACATTGATTCAATTATAAATAACGCAATACGATTTAACAGTCGTAACTCATAGATGCATATTAGCCAGCAATCATAATCACGTCGGTATGTCAGAATTCGATGCAGCTGGATTCGACAGTACTTTAAATGTATAACTGTATCGTTTACCCTACTTCTATAACTACTAAAATTGGAAAATGTGTTCCGCGGAAAACTTATAAATCTCATCACGGACGAAACTTTTGTTCCATCCATTTTTTGCGCGAATTCATAATTTTTGAATGATTTGATGTTTCGGTAAAGTAAATAAATTGGAATCGCTTATAAGTGCGCCATTCGACCAACTTCAACGCAACATTTTCATTATGCTGTTTCATACGCGTACATATTATTTACTTGCAAATCAATATTTTTGCATAATTATTTTTCAAAAACTTTCACTGTTACGCTGATTCGTTTTACATACATATATATATATATACACCTTCAATGCGATTTCACATTATTATTATTACTTCTTTTGTTTTAAATTATCACTTATGTATTGTTCGCGATATTGCTTTCGCGAAATATTACAATTTGTTCAAGATCGACATTGAATTGCTGCTTTAATATCGATTACTTTAGTAGGGTCAAATTCTAACAGTGTCATAACAGTCAGTGTGATATTGACACAGTTTTTGTTAAAACCGACAATATTTTTCCGTAATTACAAAAATTTTTATTCGAGAGTAACGAGTCGTGATTTTATATTTAGCCGTATTATAAATATTATTACGAATAGCCATGTTTCGTGCTAAGTGTGCAAAGAACGTACGTGTGCGGAGTTGTGATGCAAAACACACAAGACGGACTTTAATGAACTAAATTGTAGAAGATTTTAATACACTGCAATAAAGTCGGGCGGTGCATTTTATCAGTGACAAATTTGTACTCTTTTGTGAAAACACAATTTGTTGAGTCCTTTTTGTCCCTTTTATTATTCATTTTTTTTTTATTTGCATGTTTATTGTTTGTTTATGTCAAGTAAAATTTAATTACTAGTTTGTTAAATAAAGAGGACGTACGATAACTCGGTCAGATGAAGTGCCCTTTAAACAGCTTTTTTTAAGCAATGTATTTTATGTAAAACGTCTTCTTTTTAAAAGAATATCGTGCATTATTGCATTAATTGTAGTTTGTTAATCGAACGTTTCATCTATTCATATATTTAACATTTGTCTTCGTTTTTATTTCAATGCTAAGTTTAAAAACGTGCAAAATTAATATAATGATTTGTCGCGCATTCATTACTAACCTTTGTCGTATATTATTGACACAGTAATTCAGCTTTACACAAATGAGATGTAATTATTAATTACTACAGTGTCCAAAGTTCATAATTTTATTCCTTTAAACATAGACAACGAATTTATAAATTAAAATATAACGGATGAAGGGACAATTATAATACCAAACAACGGACTTTAAGATTTCTTATACAATTCGATAAAACGTTGTAATTATTAATTGAACGGGTATTTTAGTATAATGACATATTTATGTGTAAAGGGTAAGTAATATTATTTCAATCGAATCAATAAAATTAATTCCTCGATATTAATTTAACTACATATGTATATAATAATGAATATCTATTTTAAATTTAGATATATAAAATACCCAATTTACAATTATAAAACGGAATAAGTATATTCTTATTCTATATGTCGTATACATATATAATAAAAATATATAGTATAGTAGTATAGATAATTACGAGCATTTAATAATTAAATTCTTTTGATTTCAAAAGCTGCTAAACCTTTCTTAATTAGTGCTTTTCAGTAATAAGAAATATTTTTACTAATTATATATTAAACAATTTTAGAGTATTATATTCAAGTGATAATTAGAATTAATCTGAATAATGTTTAATCATAATGTTCGACATTATAATTGCAAATTGAACGTTTATTACAAACGCGTAATCAAATAGTTCAGAACATTTGTCCACTTTAGATTAATTGCTTTAATAAATGTGTGTTTGGTTATCATGGAAAAGACTTCATTTCCCAATCCCTTGTTTTGTTAATATTTTAGCAAAGAAGTCAGTATATTTAATTATTGTGCTTTATATTCTTTACAGCAACCTCTACCACTAGTTGGAAAAAGCGGTGAGCGACGAGCCAGCAGTCCTTTTCAAAATGGTCGAACGGAAGTACTGATTTGCGATACAGAGGGTGGCTCCAGGTCACCACGAGGATCCACATCTTCGGCCTACGATGCGAAACTGTTAAATCCCCCGGAAGATAGAGACGATCCAGAACCAATTTGCAGGTATCATTTGAAATTAATTAAAGTTCGGCCATCTGTAATAAATAATTATTTATATTACAATTTTGGTTACATTAATAGGCGAGAAAATATTTGTAAACGAATTGTATTCGCGTTATGGATCAGAGCTTCTTGCTATGATTGGCTGCTATTTCGGATGAAAATAAGAATTAAAATGTCGATAGTATCGAAAAATTTTAAAGATTCCTTTAAATTAAAAAATCGTTATTTAAAATATGTAGTGGTGCCAGTATAATATTCTTAAAATAATTTACCAATGTTTATGAAGTTTATTATTTTATAATTGTTTTAAAATATTTTAGTATCATACTTAATTTAAGTACGGTACTTACATAAGTCTTACTTACTTACATGAATAAATGAAACAATTTATATTGTAAATCGTATGAGTATAAACCTTTGTTTCAAGTTTTTCTGTTGATTCTTTAAATTTAATATTTTAATTCTAAATTAAATAATTATACACAGCGTGTACACTGAGAAAAATAAAACATGAAAAATTACTGTATATAACACTAGTTTGGGGCCATATGATACAAATCGTCAAAATTTACTGTTTTTAACAGTAATATATTATTATAATTCAGAAATTTTCTATGTAAATAATTTGATTTTTTGCTGTTAAAAACAGTAAAATTTGACGATTTGTATCATATGGCCCCAAACTATGGTATTAGAAACGGTAATTTTTCATGTTTTATTTTTTCATTATTTTTATTAACTCAGTGTACTACTTGTGTTTTTCGTTATTAAAAATATCGTTTAGGATATTTCTAGCTACATTAGTTAGTACAACTTAATTAAAAAATATCATTTTTAAAGTGGTTTATATTATATGAAAAATTCGAATAGGAATTATCTATAATATAATGTAACAAATTTTAAATGTAATGTTGGGAATAATTTTTGTCAATTAAAATAAAGTTTTTCTATTTGAATACCACTTTTAGAAAGGTGAATCGACCAACGTGAACAAGTTTTCCTAGATTTCAAAGTTGTAAATGAAAAGGATTTTTATACATTAAAACTCTAGATTAAAAAATAATTCAATTGAACATTATTATCAAATAATAAACGAAGTTATTAACGATGAACACTACATGTATATTAAATAGCTTAATAGCGTTTGCATGTGATGTATGTTATAAATTTTTGCATCACCTCCAGTCAGTATATCTTTTTCAATTTATTTATCACAATTGCAATTTAGAATAAAATAATTTAAGACGCCTACGTTTGTATGGTTGTAAATAATATTAAAATAACTTTGAATTTAACATTAAACTTAAATATAGTATTAGTTATACTAGATTCATTTAATTACTATAATATATAATCATAATCAACATGTAGGGCAGTTAAATAGAGTCGAATATAGTCTACAATACGTATAGCTGTACTTAATAACATAAAAGTATCCAGTTTAATATCATTTTCATAATCATTGTGATATTACTGAATCTTAACTGTATGATTTTGTATATGTATATATATACTAAATATAAAGTAAATGATAATCCGCGAATATACTATCCAAAACGTTCAACTTTTTTTAATATTAATATTTTGAAAGAAGGAATTAGCATACGTATTAGTCACATAATTTTAAATGAGAAGCTCTTTTGTTAAGCCTCTCTTATATTCGCGTTCCAGTTCAGTGAAAGGCGCAAAACCGCTCTTTGTCACACAGATCTTTTACCTTCGTGGCGTCAACATAGTTCACATTGTAACACTGAGATGACGCCACCAGGATCTTAACACTTCGCACTACGCGAACACTAATTTTTCTTTTGCATTTCATCGCAAATTCACTTTGAATTGATATACCCGTACGAATAATATAAATAGAAGCGCTTTCAAACGAACTTTTTTTGGTTTAATGTTAACAACAGAGTAATAGTCAATGTTAATACCCTAACTTATTATTGTACTAATTACCGTCTTCAAGAGCAATGAAGTTCCATTATCCTATTAAGAACTCGTAATTAAATTCATATAAATTGTTTCACGCTCAATTTTACGAGTTATTTAAATAATCGTCCTCGTATATATTTTTTGATTTGGAGCAACGACAATCATTAGTATCAGAAAACACGTTCGTATTTTTTATTTAATTAGCGTTTCAATAAATTGTTATGATCGTTTAGGTTCAGTTTAGAAATTAATAGAATTTAATTGTAAGAAATTATTGTGTTATGAATAATAGAAAAATGTAATTAATATTTTTACAAATTTGCAATTTTATTATAAATAAATTTTGTTTGCTTATATTCGACATTTATTTTATACTATAAATATATATATTTTGATTAGTACGCATACTTATATATTGGTACAATTGTTGTGTTATGCAACACTTAGGATGTTCCGTTAAAGAAAGAATTTGTTTGAAAATAGCGCAAAAACATTTTTTTTTAAATTTTTGAAGTTTAAGTTATTTACAATTTTTAAAAATATCTCTTTTAATGCTTTTAAATAAATAATTCGATATCGCCGTACAATTTGGAAATCGTTATTTCTAAGATAATTGGAATTATTTTATTCTTGGCGAGGTCAATTGTTCGGAATTTTGTGACACACCCATCTCGTCAAACACATGTAGGTGTATACAGTATAAACAATGCGTTTTCCTGTCTTTTTAATTTAGCAGGAAGTCATCCGATTCGTCGCGTGTCACTCTTCTTTTTTCCTCACATAGTGAAAAAGGAACAGTCACGCGGTCGAAAACCTTAACAAAGTTCGCATTGTTTTTAAATATTACCGTTTGTTTCGCTGAATTCGTACAGGAAATATAATTTTATTAAATTGTCGTTGCGAGCAATTTGGAAGCACGAAATATTGGGTATTTAAGACTAACTACACTTTTCACATCCGTAGATTGATCTTCGTAAAATTATTAACTCTTTAATTCAAAATAACTGTAATATAATTCGGTATGCATTGATTTTTAAACAAATAATCTGAAAATTATTTAAAAAAAACTTTACTATTGTTTTATAATAAATATCGTATAAATAAACAGAGCTTTTCGTGTCGATATTTTTGTATATATGTATATATATATATATAGAATACTGAAATGGTTTAATAAACCATAATATTTTTACTAAAGCTTATTCAAAATTTCTATAAAGAAGGTTATAGGATTGTGTTTATGTATAAGTGATTTTCCTCCGGGAAATCTTATCTTATGCCATATATATACCTATATATAATATATATACTTGTCGGGTATATAAATCAAGTCTCTTTCCTATTTTATTACTAAATATATATTTTCCAACGTCATACGAATTTGTCAAAAATTTGATGTAAATTATCGTTAAAATGTTTGCCATAAATTGCCATATAATTTAATATATGCCGTATTGTTATCTTGATATGATACGAAACTTGTCGTTCGAATAGCAATGATAACATTTTCGGTGCATTATCTACTATATTAAAATGTTGAGACGTTATATCAGAGGCTGTAACGATGCTGTAATAATAGTGTATATCATATATGAGCAACATATGAAATATTATGTCAATGTCCGGCGTTGATAAATATTTGCTATTAAACGCATTTCATGTATGCATTACAGTTGAATTCATTATGAAATAGTTAATCATTATATTCATAATATATACCATTTAAATTAATATATAAGGATTACATTGTCATTTACTATATGGATAATAAAAACGTTTTTGCACTTTATGATTTTATATATATTACATACGTATATCGCTTAAATTAATCGAGATTTTAATAACGATCTAGGTCGTTAAAAAAATTCTGACTTTAGGTTCTGAATATAAGTTCGATTTCCAGTGTCTGTTTTAACATAAAAAAAAAATTCATTGGGCATACTAATAAATTATAATTTCAGTTAAATGATTAATTAATATAAAAATAATTTAAAAAATCACGACACTTTATGGTCTTTAATAAAATCTGAAATATATTGACCTATAATACGTACCTCGTTGAAGTAGTGATTTTTATTGCTTATAAACTTTTATTTATTTGTAAAATAACTTATTAATATATATATATATAAGTAGTATGATACGAACATTTTGAACTGGACCATAATATACTCTTCTAAAGTGAAATCTAAATATACAAATGATTTTTATTACAAAACACAATTATTTAATCTAACTGAAATATTTAGCTTAGAAACTGATTGTTCCGATCTATTTTGAAATATTTTCATTTTGTATTTTTACGAAGCGTTTGCCGTAATTTTAATAATTATAATTAGAGACTTGATTTTATAATCAATTATATGTGCATCGACGATATTATATGATAATATATATATCATCATTGAATGTCTAAATAAACAATAAAGAATTTTTAAAATGTTAAGTCGCGACTACGAGTTCGGAATGTTATCTTCTTTTGAAGATCTAATGCAATAGTACTCGTTCAGTTTTTTTTTTGACAACGTTTAGTCATACATATATATGCTTAGACAATGATAAGTAATGTATAGATGTTTTCATGTGACCGACGTTCTATGCAAACATTAATAGTGTCTAAGTTGTCTTAGGCATATGCTATAGAATGTCCCACGATTTTGCAAATACGTTAACCGTCAACGAGACGTTTCCAAACGCACAGCCCAAACGTTCAACTTGATAAGAATTTCGTTTTTCCGCGTTTTGATAATCGCCAAATATAATTCAACGAAGATTTGATGCACAAGAAAATGATAAAACAGTCGATAATAAAATAGTTGAACCATCGAAAGAAAGTGCATAAACGCAGTGAAAGACTTTCTCACGGTACTTTTATTTGCGATCCACAAAACGAACGAACGTAACCGTCATCCGAGACCGCTGTATACCGATATATATTCGGTTGCGAAATCGATATCAACACGCGCGAATAAACTTACTAGTCGAATGGAAGCTCATCGGGCGACAATACTCAGTGAATACTCAGATAAACATTGTTCCATATAAACTCGACATTTACGTGGATTTTGTATTTCAAGGATCGGGTTCTACCTGGGAGAATGCGCGCGGTTTATTTACCTTAACACTAACAGCGATATTTCTTCCGTCGATAGAAGTGCTGCAATTTATATATTTCAGAAAATTTGTCGCGTGTTTTAAATTATCGAGAATCATGCGTTCGATTGAAAACACAACATATTTTAAAGTAAAGAGAGTGGCGTGCAAAACGAAAGTCGAAAGGGGAATGATAATAGGAGAACGCTTTAAAAAATACAAATTATAACGGACGTTATGTAATTTGCCATATATTAAATTGGCATGGAGTCGGAACCTTCGAGATTTTCTATGTCTATTTTATTTTTTTTTCTTTCTTTTTTTTGAGTCGAACGTTTTTTTATTTGTATTAAAATTCAATTTAAATTCTAAGTTCACGTGAAGTAGATAGACTATATATGGTTATTGGTTTATTAATCAATGAGCACGAGTAGAAAATCTATTCGTACATATCGAAATATTGGCTCGGTTATGGGGCCGTGTTTCAGCAACAGAAACATATCGGATAAACTAGGCAAATACATAGAGATTGGTAACGGCGAATAAACATATGGTCACGATCAGTGAATCCTGACCATCAAATCTCTCAGGGAAAAAAATAATGATCACCTATCAAAGTACTGACCACGTCTGTCATCGCGATGATTATATCATCTGACGTATCATCGCTTATACTCGCGCCGCGTGTATTCCAATTATTGATCAACACATTTTGACCAGCGTTGTGCAAAATACAAATTTAAATGTTGATGCGCGACGGTATCCTGCTAATGTACGGAACGGGTTACCAAGTGTTACAATCGCATAAATGAAAAATAGCGTACCAATTTATTTAGGGTCTGATCGGACCTTGCAACATTCTGCCCACCCAGCATCCGGTTATCACCGACCATCAGTTCATGATTAGGTCCGATCAAGCTTAGTCGGATATAAATATTATGCCTCGAGTTTCTGATATAAAACATGGCTATCGCTTATTCTGGCACGTCTGATCAAATTTCTGTTGTAATATTATTGTAGTCGCACTGTAAATAATCGGAGAAAGTGTATAATGTATTTTATAAATTATTTACTGTTAAGAATAAACCAGTCAAAATGAAAAAATTGTTTATAATTCGTTATAAAATTGTTATAAGTCATAAATCAGTTGAATTATGTGATTTAAATTATTTATTGTGAGCTTCTCTGTAG
>JABFQC010004421.1:0-12694 GCA_022817085.1 Psilanteris sp. ZL-2020
GATGCGCTTCGTGCAGATGTGAAACGTTTCGTATTTATGATTTATTTAATACAATATTTTTATATTATATTTTAATCTTTCCGGACATAGTTATAACAAAAATTTAAATTTTAATCTGCAGAGATAAAGTCTGAAAAATTAAAGACTTATGACTACTTCTTATTGTATAAAGGGCTACAACATTATATTTTATAAACATTTTATAAAAATTGTATAAAATTTAAATGAAAAATTATTTAATATGTTTATTGTCGTTTAGGAATAAGTCATTAGAATAATAATTTGAATACTTAAGATATAATAAAAAGCATGTTAACTGAAATCTTGGATTATAAATTTAGTAAATCTTAAACTTATTACAAATGTTTTAAAATTATTTGGAATATTGAGTATTATACATAATAACTGTTTAATATTTACAAATAATGTTAAATGTATTACATTTTATTATAATCTTTTTAAATGTGTATTTATAATAAATGCATTATACGTAAATGTTATATAAATATCAAATTTAAACATATACAGAATTAAAAATTTAATGTCTTTTTTTTCTTCTTTTTTTGTTTATTTTGTTTGTTTATTTATCAGGATCGAAATTAAGGAATATATCAGATTACTTACCATCATAATTCATAAAATTAAAAAGGTTTATTTTGTAGCTAATTCAAAATGAAGAAATTTATTAGATTAACGTAATTGGTATTTAAATATTTGTCCTGTGTTTAATTGGTGAAGGTACTACATGAAAATGTATTTGTTTTGTTCTATACACATTATATTAATGTCATAAAATAGTACAATATTATCATCATTAATTTTGACACCTTAATTCCGATATTTTGTAATATAAAGGTATCAATTAGAGTATTCAAAATGTAATTATTAAATCAAAATTAAAATTATAAATCAAATCTGATCTGCATTGAGACGAGGTGTTTTTAAACGATAAACAATATCTCGATACCATAGACATACCGAAAAAGAAAATCCTTAACTCAAATTATAATGCATTTGGTGTAATATTATATTTGAATATTTCTCCAGGATATCCCTTAACATAGTAGTCAAACCATTGATTATTAATGATGATTAAATTTGTTAGTCATACGAGCGTATGAATTTGGCGGATGCATTAATACCGAAGCATTTCGAGGACGGAGAAAGAATCATCCGACAGAGTGACTCGGCCGATGGGATGTACTTCGTTGAAGAAGGCGTTGTGAGGATCACAATCATTGGAGATAATGGTCGTGAGGTCGAGGTGAGTGTTATCTTTATTTCCACAAAGACTTGGCTTAAGATTGAATTTACTTACCGTTTACTCTTGCACCATAATCGAATTCTGTCCACACGACGTTTCCGTTATCTTAACACAAAATATATGTTCTGTAGGTGAACCAAGTCCCTGCCGGTGGCTACTTGGGTGAATTGGCTCTGGTCACGCACAAGCCCCGTGCCGCATCCGCGTATGCTGTCGGAAACGTCAAGCTGGCATGTAAGTAAATCAACGTTTCTTTCGCTTGCTCCAGGCGTCAAACAACTTTGTAGTGTACGTCTGCAAAGTTTTGCTTTAAAAGTAGTACAATTCCTCATACATGAGTATAGTTTAGTTTATTACAAATTGTTTATTTTATGACACAAATTTAGTATTAAGTAACATCATGAACTAACATATGCATTAAAGTATTATATAACTTAAAATGAACATTTAATATTTATAGACTTTATTTTAGGTTGTTTAGCGTCTAGTACTATCAAATGAAAATTAAAAGCATTTTTTTAAAACATAATTTAAGTATGTATGTAAATAACATGTGTTGTTGAATAGAGTAATTATGCATGGAGAAAAATGTAATTGAAATGTTACCATAAATAAACGCAACTGTACGTAAATTTTCAAACTTTAAATTTATCTTATATTAATTATAAATGTAGCATAATAGTAATAGTTTATTTCTTGTTTTTATTACATTTTGTTATGTTTATGCTACATTTCTACTTTAATTTATTAGATAAATTTATAACTTGTTAGTAACGTCCATTTTTGTTCATTTGAAATTTTCAATTCTATTTTTCTCTGTGTATAATAATATGTCATAAGAATTAGTCATTTATATTAAAACAATTATATTTTACAATTTTTTTGAATCACAGAATATAATTCTAAATCTGTATAATCAAATAAGATTATATCTAAATGACTTGACTTGTCTTTATATTATTGTTATGAAATTGTTTAATGCATATTTAGTTCAAAATGTTGCAATACAAATGTTTGTTTCCTTCTTGAAGTTCTGAAGAGAAATTCTAAATTCCATTTATTCAATTAAATTATATTAATTGCAATTATATTTATAATAACAAATTTAAATATTCCAAATTAGTGCGTTTGTAAATCTTTTAATTGACATACTCTACTATAAAATTAATTAAATTTATTTTTTGTTTAAAGAATTTATCAAAAACTAGGTTACTATTTTTATCATTATTATATAAATTGTATTTTAAATAATTGCCATTGTTACATTATTTTTATGGAGAAATGTTACTTAGATCGATATGAACCTAGACCTAAGTCATTTTCCCTCCATTATTTATGCTATTGCTATTTATGCTATTCGTTTTAATACCTACAAATAACTTTATGATTTTTTAAAGTTTCTATTTGTTTTGAAACAGATACATTTATCTTTAAGTTAATCTGTCAAAGAATTATAACAATGAACTGCATTTGTATTTATTTAAATTAATTATTTAATTTAATTAAATAATTCTTTTCCCCTCCCCTAATTTTACTCAACCTTAATACCTCCACATACCTTTTAGATTAGTGACTTACCTATGGCAAGCTTAAATTGTTTGTCAAAAACAATAGTTACCTTCAATTCACTTTTCAATTATAGATTTAACCATTCTTTTGAATGTGCCTGTACCTAATGTGTTCCAGTCGACATTCTGAATTTAGCTAATTTATTCATTTTGTCATTTTTTCTTATGTCAACATGATTTGTCATTCAATGGATGTGACTCTAAAGCTCTCAAGTCCTTCATCTTTTGAGAAAATCCTAATAGTGAAAATTCTAAGGAAAAGACCTCCCTTCTATTCTCTCTAATTTTGTTTTGTCTGCATTTTCTGTTACCTTTCACTATACCACAGTACTGTAGGTATGTCTGGAAAAGGGGATTATTTTAAGCAGCTGGAAAGGAATATTATGTTAAGCCCCCAACTGAGTCCTACTAATTTTCAACAAAGTTTTTTTAAGAGTCCATAAACTCAATAATCATAATAGTGATGATAACACACATGCCTAAAGATAACCTCTGTTGACCTCGACCTATATGTCGTTCCAACCTTTATCGGCGAAGACTGTCACTTAACATACTCCTGATCTATCCAACCAGGAGTGAATGGATATTTCTGCATCTGGATTTCCTGCATAACACTTCAATGTTGGTATGATTGAAGGCTCCTTCAATAATCAAAAGAAGACCAACAACACATCCTCTTGTTTCCAGTAGTTCCTCAATAACTTACACTACTTGTTAAAGCATGTCGATTTCTGTCAAAAAATTTGTCTATAAGAATGCTAGTTTGAGGACTAATGATATCACAATTTCTTTGTGAGTCATCCTTTTTAAAATTTATTTTAAATACTACAATATTATAATTTATTGTTTACTTTTGTTATTGTTAATCAATCTTTATTACTTTTGAGGAATAAAACAATATTCATCGTTTTTATTTATTACCTTCATTTCAATTTGAGAATTCAATTTGAGAATAGATATTTTTGTATAAAATAAAAATGGCAACTAAATAGCAAATAAAAACTTCCTGCTTTTAATGTGATTTTTCGCATTTTTGTTATTAGTAGCTATCTCTTCTTATCAGGCTGCATTGTTATACTTTAAAATTTATCTTTATGGTTATCATTATTTATAATCAGAAAATTTATATCTGAAAAAATAAATAATTTGTTATATATTGATGTTAGGAGAGGATACCCTTATGATAATAATTAATTTTAATATATAATGGAATAAATATTATTTAATTACAGAAATTGCTAGCATATTGTATTGATCAATTAACTTCATAATACAAAAATAAATAGAATTGTAGTGTAGAATTTAATAAATTAGTTTTATACGCACAATTTTATAACAGAAAAATTAACTTTCATAATAAAAATGTTGATCAGTTATTGGTTTTGAAAATTGAGCTTTATTTTTATTATTTATAATCGTCAATTTAAGAATAACATAAATAGGAAAAAATATCTTTTAATATGAATCCTTTATATATTCTCAAGGCAACTTCTTGAAGTGTGTTGGAAGAACACTCGAAGTATTATGAAAAACCTTTTAAGAGCTTTCGAGCATATATTCTATCAACATTAAAACTTGCGATTATACTTTAATAACTTAATGTATTTGTTCTGTAAACTATACAGGATCTTATTAAAGATATTTCAATTTACTGCAGACTGTAAATAGAAATTATGTAATTATGCATATTTTATTAGTCAATATTATTTTGTGCGAATTTCTGTTGATTTATATTTTTATTTAATCTATAAATTATAATTAAATACAATTTCTATATTTATTTTGGGTAATTCTGTGTAATTAAAGAGTATATATAAAAATGTAAAAACTTGTATAAAAGTAAGTTTAAGACAATTAATTTTAAATTTTGTTTTCAGTCTTGGACGTAGAGGCATTTGAGCGTTTATTAGGACCATGTATGGAACTAATGAAACGCAACATAGATGACTACGAAGATCAGTTAATAAAAATCTTTGGTAGCAAAACCGATATCTCCGACATCCGATGAATTAGCGTACGTATCGATCGATTAAATACTGTACCGCAGATTACAATGATCGTACAGTAACATTAATAACCATAGACATTAATAAACTCGGTATCACCATCTTGATCCATGTGTACTTCAAGTATCTTGACGCCATGCTCGTATCCAGCGGACGTATGTCATTCGTCGTTCGTACGTACATGCAGAATATATGTCTGTAATTCATCAACTCCACTGCAAAGCCACACCATTCATTTTCTCTAACAATAACAAATACATACAGCACAACATACAAAAAACAAAAATTTAAAAAAAATGAAACAAAAACAAAATAATAATTATCAAAGACTGTATTAGATTCGAAAGTATTACACTTTTATTGTAAGATATAGACACATTTTGTTCGAATAAATTTCTTTAATTAGTCGAGTTAGAGGAATCGTCATCGCGAATAAGCTTATTCACCTCATTAGTAACTATATTCATGTTCAACAAAAGCATTTATTCTTTGAAATTTCAATTTCAGAGCAATAGGATTTTTTTTCCGAAATAAATTATGTTACCAAATAAAGTACGATAAAAATATAATGCCGAAATTTAGCATTTAAACGAGTAGCATTAAAATGAAAGTTCATTTGTACCCCTTACTATTGATTCGGGAATCAAAAATTGTCATTGGTCAACTTATAAAAAGTGTATTGCTCAATCGAAATTTCAATTAAACTAAGACATTGTGAATATTGCACGGATCACTCATGATTCTATTTACAAATGCCATCTATACTAATTAATTCTATTATTAAAACGGAAAAAATAAATACACATACAATTTTATTAATGCTGCATGTTTAACTTGCGAATGGAAGCAGGGACTTCCAACTACATGAGTTTAAGAATCTGATCACAGCGTTGTTGATCCGTATATATCGAAACGTCAATTGTCGTGAAGACGTACAAGTTCAACATGTAACAGTCGTTCATTATTTTCGAGTTTTTACAGATCGATGCACTCGATTCTGTTGAACTGTCGATAATAAAAAACGACTGATGGTGACTAAAATGGAAAAACAAAAGACCTAGACTGCGATGAGCGTGTTTTATATTTGAGCTTAATATCAATCAGGGGATATTTTCAATGATTTTTTTTTCACGGTGAAACATAATCTACATACACGATTCTTTATGAAATTACCATTACTAACTACAATTTATATCTTTAAATTTGTATGCATTGTTATTTATAACAAAACACGCTCGTAATTCTCATCAACTTGCAATTGTATTATCAACGCCTTTCAATGGTTTACCAACTATCATTCGATTTAATTTCGAATGCGCAGAAACTAGTTCAAATGACGGATTCGTCAGGGTTTCGGTAGCGAACTGTATTGTGTTCGTGAATTTTACGTAGCCGAACACTGTTATCCGTGTCTGCTCGTTGATCAAATAAAATTCATTCGTTCGTTTGCGACACAATTATCGTGGTTAAAGAACGACGTGGCATATTATACTATTAAACGATATTATAATAATATACATGGTATAGTCATGAATTGTCTATCGTAAATCATTGCATATTCCAATTGGTCCTGATAGATTGTGCACGTGTTAAACTTACGTTAATTAAAGTGTAACGACTGCTTCGGTCTTACGTGTACGTTACATTTTTATGTCATTTAAATATAAATCAAAATGTATTGTTATAATAATACCAAAACTTATAAGTTGTATTGAAATTTTAATTTTGCTAATTCAAATATTCTAATTTTCTATTTAATGGTTTAGAATGATTTAATTTATTTATTGCTAGCAATTAAATGTGTTAATTTTATTTAATTATTTAATCATATTTGGTATAATATATATATTTATTTTATAAAAAGGTTATTAATATTATAAAATGATACATTTCATTTACAGTTTTTTTGCTGTAAGTTTCAACGTTAACAAATTATAATTATAATGATGCATTTTATAAATTCATAATCCTTGTTGGTGCTATTCTCGAGTAATTCTGGTGTTGTTAATTATCAAATTTATGAATGGGTGTTAAATTGCGTTAAAATTATGTTTTTTTGAATCTGTAAAAAATTGTCATTTTCATAATTTGAACGCGACCTAATTCTTTTATTGCAAAATAACCAATAACTAGTTCTAAAAATAGAAAAATCAATTGTTAAACAATTGAATATTTATTATTTTATTATTTTGTATTATTAATAAATACTTTGCATTGGTAATTAATATTTCTATGGTAGCGCTATGTTTCATTGTGATGTATGTTACTAAAGTAGAGGATCCAAGAGTTTGTCGAATACGTTTCATCGAGATGCCCATAAAATAATTGAATAATTATGAATTAGATTTCATTAACAAAGAACAAATTTTATAGATATTATAAAATTAACTTCATAAAGTTATTTCTAATTAAAATGATATATAGAAATTATATCGATTATCGTAAAAACAAAAAATATTGTTTTCTTTAATGGAATTGTAATAGTTTTATTTGTAACATCATAATCATTTATTATGTATGCAATTGATACCAATGTATAAATTTGAAAATCGTATTCTCGTGTTCGACGAATACTCGCCAATGTACGAAAAAAAATGTTTTTCACTTTTGTATTTCTAGATTTTTGTAGAGTAGTTTGGATTTGTTATCATCAAAATAATTTAAAATATAAATGTTATATTTCTGTTTATTCCTATGAAAGCGTTACCCGAAACTGCGTAATTGTTGTATGAAATAATTGAAAATATAACAGGCGGAAATAAATTTTTATTGTCAAAAATGTCAATAAAAGTCTATTTTCGATAAGTAATTAATTGAAAAGGTATAAATAGGAACCAAAAGTTGAAAGATAAAGAAAAGTATGAGCTATAGAAATCATTCACTAGTCATTTTGTATAGTTACGTAGTTGCAAAAACGTAATTTAGCAATGAATGGATCCCTCGTACTCTGGAAACTATTTAAAGTATTTATCATAAAACATCATTGCACTACATATGTTCTTTAATAATTTATATGAATTATTAATACACTTTTAAAATAGGCAGAACATATTAAAGGTCTGTCAATTCTATATGTGAAGTCAAGATTAATTTCTAAGAAATCAAGACTTATTTTTTGGTATGAACAAACCATTTGATGTTATGGTCAAGCTCTTCATTCATGTATGTATCGTATTGATTACGTAAGAATAAAAAAAGTAAATGAAGGAATTTTAGCGCTTAAGGAAGCGACTGCTGCGTTTCACCTTGTATTAAGTTTATGATAATTAAAAACTTTAACTAAAATGTTATATCTTTTTCAGATACAAAATAAATATATTTTTAATTTATATCAATATTTTATGTATTTGCAATAATTGCATAGATTCATTTCTATTTTAATAACGTTTGTCATAAACTTGATAAAAGTTTCATCACCGGAATGTTTATGTAAAAAATCTATATTCATAACATTGAAGAGTTATTTATTTTAGTGATTTTGTTCAATGATTGGTTTTTACTTTGCACTAAAACATGGTATTACAAAATGTGTAAATGTCATTTTAATGTGTATAAATAATGTCTCGATAACTCTATACACTGGTGTAAGAGTATATCATGATGTCTTTACTTTATTAAGAAATGGCGAGGGAGATATAAAAAACGGTTTTTGAGAAACTAAAGTAGGGGCGTAATATTGTCGGTTATTATCTTGAGCTTCTGTTTTCAACTATAAACCTTAGCGAACCTTTAAAATAGAGCAAAAGAACCATTGTGCAGGCACATGTGTGTATAGGGAGGCGCGCTCGCGTAATTGTGTGTGTATGTCAAGTGTGGTGCGTCTGTGTAAGCGCGTGGATTTTAGAACGATACTCTTCTGATAACAAATATTTTATTGCCGTACAAGGGGGAGTCAAGTGACAGGCGCACTTGTCTCGCACAAAATTTCGTACGATATATAAGAAGGCGTGGGGAATCGTTTGTGCTCCAAGTGTCCAACTTCAAATGATAAATGGCCGTATTTTTAATTTTCGGTTTTATTACACGAATACATTTGCGTATGTATGAATAATTATAATTACGAACCGTTTGCCAATGTGCATTCCAAACACGCTGCGCATTTACATATCGTGCATTCGCAACGTTCAAAGCACGCTTATCGACAAGACCAAGATCGAAATCAAACGTATGCCTATAGAAATGTATTGTGTATTTGCTTGCGGCGCCGTGTGCGAAACTACATATGCATAATTAAGAAAATAAACTACTAACTCTTTTACATATCATTTCGCTGAATATTGACAATCGACAATAACTATCAAAATTTGTCGCAGAACGTAGGTGAATTAATCATCCATTTTACTTGTCGGATTCCTATTGTCGGCAATGTAATAAGAACAAATGATTGTATGTAAACACAATTACGATGACGGTATTTTATGACACGTGTAGTTTCTTGCACGCGCCAGCTTGTCTTGATCTTGGCAATTTTATACTTTCATACTTATTCTTACGAAATTATGGCAATCGGAGACGGGTATCTTTAATGTGATTATCAAAAATGAATTCATTCTAAGAACACATTATAAATTTATGTTTTCAAATGCAATTATTATTTAGATAAAACTTAAGTTATATTTGATTGTAAGTAACATCTGATACCCTTGTCTGGTAGCAATTTGTAACGGACTTGAAAGTAATGGACATTGGTCTTGTTGTTAGGCCTTGCTAATACATTAATACTTTATTAGCTTTGGGCTCTATGACATGCGATCGATTTGACTTTTTTTTATCACTTGCACTACACTTTTACGTATGCTATTATAATCAGTCAAAAACAAACGAAAACCAATATATGCATATAATTAGTATGTAGTCCCCTATAGTTGCCTCTCTCTCGGCGTGTCGATGGAGATAATCAATTGTCGTTATATCTGTGCTACTCGATGCAAATGGTAATTGTCGAACTCTGGTAGATCGATGATTATGAATATTATATTTATGAATATATATGTATATATAAATACACACAAGCATGTTAAATAATCATTTATTATCGTACGCTGGATTATACATCTCGTTTATAAAAGTCGTTGCGGCTTATATTTATATTTGCATTGGACAAGAAAGATGAATGTAGTTTACGTTCAGAAGCAAGACACACGTTACCGATTCGATTATTGGTTGATTGTGAAGCGAATCGTTGCCAAAGAACAAGTACTACCAGTAGGATTATAGCGTTATGTTGCTGTAACTATTGACGTTAAACTATTATCCTTCACCTTCTCATTTGGACATTGCTACTTTCCATGCGTTGTTGTTTCTTTAGATTCGAAACATTTATTGTATACTTGCTTTTGCCGCTGATGCTAGTTTCGTGCATTTTCGCTTTTCATTAGTTTGTTACCGCAACGTACTATAATACATTTTTCTTCGTCAACTGTATGACTGTATGCTAAACATAATTTTAAATTGTGATTTTTGCGCGAATCACAAGTTTTAATTGAAGTTCAATAGAAATATAAGTGACTGTTTTAAATGTTTTTAAAATCTCTGAAATCATGGCTTATTGCGTATTTGATTGACATTAAGTTTCATGAAGAATTGTGACATGTAGCGCTCCGGACAATGCAATACGTAACTAATCTACCAGATTAATCATTTTACCTACATCTTAGATAGAATTAACGTTTTGCATTGATGAGAGTACTTAAGATACATTTTGGCATTTCGATTTTGTTTTTGTTGTTATATATGTATATAACCATCTGATGTGGCATATAATAATTAGATGACATAAGCAAGCAGACACCGGTAACGAAACTCGTTTACAGCTGGTCTGATCGAGTATCGCCATATCGTCTGTCGAGCGAACAGTTTCATTGAAATTAAGTTTTAACTGTGAGTTGTGCGTATTAGGAATCCATAATAATAGTTAAGGCAAGGCGTGCGCCCGATGTTCGTATTCATCATTTATGTCACTAATCTCGGTTGTACTAAAAATGTATAAGAAACAAATTTGAATTTCAAAGCGAAATACAACACAACAACATTAAGATGACAATCAACGTCGTCTCGCCATATTAATATTCTTGAATTTCAAGCTTGTTTCTTGAATCGAGATCAATACAAATTAAAATAATATTGCTAAAGAAACAAACAAAAGTGAAATAAGTATATTTGCCAATTGGTAAACTACTCAAATAGATACTATGTTCATTTTAGAGTTTTATGTTTTCGATTCAACTACTTTGTGTTTTGTCGACGGTTCGGATATAAAAATAATTTTGCGCGTAAAGCACGAACGATATTTAAGATTTTGAAACCAATTATTTACAATTTAATAGTTTAACGTATGAAAAACTATAAAAACTGTATAATTTTAAATTTATCCTAAAGGTACGCGGGATAGGCGAACGAGGCAAAATAAACATTACAATTGAATATACGATGAAACGCAATTATAAATTATTTATTTATTTATTTTTTCATTTCACGGACAAAATTGTCCAATTTATACAAATTATTTAGTAATATATTAATTATATTTACAAAAAAAAAAATATTAATAAATAAATAAACAAAAATCGTCGAGATTTACGCGCAAGATGCTTTCATGTATGGCAGCGTGTCACCGCGCATGCATATACTGCTCCGATCGATTCGATACGCTCAAAGAAGCTTTTTCTATTGTTTCATTAATAAAATTATAAGGGACCCTCTAATTACGGAGAATTTAAACAACATGAATAGCATATTAAGTTCGCAATTTTCGCATAATGTAACTTTCGTGTAACGTAATATAAGCGGAATAAAACAAGATTGTAAGTCCCGGAAAGATTAAATGCTTTGTATTTTCAAACCTGGTCCTCTTTATCCTTATAATCCTATTAACATATATTATAATAAATATATATACAGGTTAATATAATTTTATTTGGTAAGTGCAATTGAAATGAAATTAAAAAAGGATATAATGGAAGACATTCAAAATGAAATAATGGTATGATTTATTACGATATTAACTGAAAATATAACATTAATTTAACTTGAAAAGCTAATATACTTATAATGTAAATTAAAATTGCAATTGTTGTATAACTTTTTTTTCATCTCATATTTCTCATATTTATATTTAAAATACAGGATTAGTTAAAAATATATTGGTTGATTATAACAAGAAACATTTTTTATTAATTCAAACTGTTTTCTGTATTGTCGATAAGAATCTTATTCGTATAATAATATCATTATATATAATATATAATTATTACATTTTATATTATTTTAAATTAAAATTACAAATAGTATGGTATCAATATAATTTTTTTATAGAAAATTATATTTTCTTGAAAATGTAAATTATTTTAAAGTCATTTAAGAATTTGGTTCAAGTAATTACACTAATCCCGTTATTACAGACTTAGAAAACCCCCTTAAGGCGCTCTTCAAAATCTGAACTCATAGAATTAGCATGTTTGAAATATACTCTGACAGAAAAACTGTACAGTTAAAATAATAGAAATAGACATCGCAGATTTGGTTTAGTTTATATATGTGAAATTTTATTTTAATCAACTGTAAATGACGATTTTTTTTAATAAATTTTAACAACAGTTTATATTTGCGACAACAGATGAATACATTTACAAGAACAGTATAATTTTTTTTACAATAACCAGATTTACTGTAATTTATTACTTATAAGCCATTCAATTTATTAATTAATAACGGGGGGGGGGGGGGGGGTTATAATAAAAATATAAATTTTATTATTTTAAAAATTTAAACGAAACAAAAAAAAAAAAAAAAAAAATATTTAAAAAAAATTATAAATATTTTTTAATTTTTTTTTTATACTTACATAATAAATAACA
>JABFQC010004422.1:0-12693 GCA_022817085.1 Psilanteris sp. ZL-2020
CCTATAACTAGTATGAATATAGGTATACCTGTCATTGTATATTTGGGGTTGGGATTTTTGTAAAGTAGGGAATTTGACATAGACCCATATATATATATATATATATATATATATATATATATCTTATGTATCTTTTGAATAAATATTATTATATATCTACCTTTAGCTTCTCTGAGTATAATTTTCTCATGCTCTCTTTCTTGTCTTGCAGTCGCTAATTTAACACCTAAAGCGCCAGTGACTAGTCTTCTGGCTAATGCTGCGCAGGTTTCTGGACGTGATTTATATGGTAGTAAGAACTCTGAACTCTTTCGGGCTTTCGTTTTGCTCAACGATGTGGCCTCACTTAAAGGTCTTGTTTTGACAAATGGATGTTCAGTTGCCAAAACTTGGGCAGCTAAAATGTCAAAGAGATTATATTCAATCAGTTTAATTTTTTATTTGGTTGTAAAATAAATAAAGTAAAAAAATTGAGTTACTTTTTACAAATAATAATTTTATAATATATACTTTTGTTTTCATACATCAAATTTTTATAAAATTATTTATTTTCTAAAATATATGAGTATTTGCAACATCTAATTAATATAATATACTATGCACTTTCATCGATAACAGTAACTGAATTGTAGAGAAACTCGTGTGGGTTTATTATGTCATCGATAGAAAGTCATGAAAAACAAACCTAATGTGAGTTCCATTCATAACCTTGATCCACAAAGAACTTAAACTAACCGCGATTTAAATGTGTTATCAGCGCAAGTAAAATATATGAAAAAATGTAAAATATGAAGCCTGTTCATGCATATAGAAATAATTATGTAAATTAAAGTAATAAAGAAAATGAGAATTAGTAATTTAATAAATAGAATTTTATTTTATTTATTGTCAATTCTCAATGGGCTGGATTGAAGTTTGTTTAAATTGATTGTATATAAAAAATATATATTTATACGAAAACTTATTTGTGTTAATATAATATGGATGTAATGATATACAAATTATCTATTATCTAATTATCTATTTAAATGATGAGTTAGTTATTTACCAATTAAAGCACTACTGAATACTCCTAAGCAGTGTGTATCATCAACCCATTTAAGTTCAAATCCTCCATTTTTAAACGGACTGAAGACAGTAACTAGATCACAGGTTTTGAATTCGGATGGAAAATTATAGATTTCAATTACATGAGCGAATTCATCATTTGACACTTCCACTGGCCTTGAATATGGTTTATAATTATTTTTCGGTTGTTCGATTATTACTTCACCTACTGCGGACGTAAGCTAAAAATATTGTTTCAACAATTAATTAATGCATTATATTCAGAATATTATAATAAATTAGAAATAATTACTAATATTATAAAACGTATTTTAAAAATCTATGTTCTTTGCAAAAATTTAATGAAAAAATATATTATTTTAAAATAGAGAATCTTAATATAATATTTGTATACAAATGTGTAAAATAAACAATTATAAAATAGAAACTATCATAAATAGTTAATTTTATTAAATGAATTACCTCTTCAATAAATGAAGGATCTAAACATTCTCCATTATCATCAAATAAACTTTCCCAATCACACTCATCTCTATTGTACTTGATGACTGGGGAAGGTGGTGCTGCTGGTTTACTTTTTGGTCTCTCAACCTTTTTTACTTTTTTTTCAGGAGGTGTAATTGGAATTGCAGGCACTTCTTTTTTCGGCTCTTCCACTACTTTTTCACTAACCTTATCCGATATCACAAGTACTCTATCAATGTTCCTAACAATAGGTTTGTTCTTATGATTTTCTCTTTCGTTTACTATTTTTACAGCAGTAGTTTCTTTACTCTCTACCTTTTTTTCTCTATTCACTTGCTTTTCTCTAAAGTCACAAACTTCTTCTAAATTGTCAAGTGTATTGATTTTTTCTTGAAAAGCAAAATCCTTTGTATCTAATTTTGTTAAACTTGATGAAGCTATTAAGTTTTCAGAAATTGACTTTTCATCAATCACTTCAACTTCTTCGCAATTTTCTGTATTTTCTACTATTTCTTCAAATAATATTTCTTTTTTGATGTCACATTCAAAATTGTGATCAGATCCAGTTGATTCTTGTACTTTGATTGAAATTTCAGAATTTGAAATTTTAGATAAAGACTTAAGAGATTCTGTGGAAGTTAATTTTGGAGCACGATCTTTAGGAGTTGTTCGATGCGATGGAGAATCACGTGATTGGGAAACATTTTCTGAATCCAATATATTCCTACGATGATGAGGCACATAAACTGCACGATCTTGTCTCTTTTGACGATTAGATCTAAAAATAATTTTTAAAATCAATTTAAATTTTAGCTCATCATAATTTTATATTTGTAATATGTATAATAATAATTAAGATATTATAAGATTATAGTATTATTATAATACAAAAAATTTTTTATATGAAGCATTTTTAGAATTGTATGTATTCATTTTCCCGCCAAATATCAAATATTATTATTCATTATTTCATAAATTCAATTAAATATTGTTGCTTGTTGTAAAAAGATTTTAACATTAATTTTGATACAATTACAATTTCACTTAATTATTTTTTTATACATTAATTATTATAGTATTATTTAATATGTTATCTAAACATTTGTAAATTATGAGGTCTATATATTGACAATTAACAATTAAACATTGCTTGTCTACAATTTTCTAAGTATGTGCACATTCAAGTATAACTGTTCTTATAAGCAGACTTGTTAGACTGGATAAAAGTCAGAGAAACTTTCAATTTCATGAAACTATAGGAAATAAAATTACATTATTTTCAGAATAATGATATATTAAAAAAAAAAACAAGAACAAACATAAATTTTAATTTAATAATTAGTTTAAATAATAATTTAGAAAAAATATAAGTTCAGATTTAAAATATTTACATAAAAATAATGCATACAAATTTTTCAGTTATAAATTTATTATTAGAAAATCTGTAATTAATTAAAATTATTTATATAATGAATGAATATATCAATATTTCTTTCATTTTATCTATTTATATTAACTAAAAATTTATATATGTATAAAATATATATATATATCTATGTATAATTGTTTATAAATATGTAATATGTACAAAAGATAATTTAAAAAAATGGATATACAACATTTTAGTCATCCAATTTATAGCGCTATATTTAAAGCATAATAATATAAATTTCAGCAATAAAGTATAATAATAATATTTTCTTTATAGTAAATAATATTTTATAGTTTTGTATCTTTTACATTAATTATTATTATTATTATTTACAAAATTACGCCTCAAGTATTAAAATAAACTGCATGGCTGACAAGAATTAAACAATATATTAAGCATTACTTATATAATACTAATTTTACTTATATAAATAAATTTTATCTCACACGTGCATGCAAAGCACAGTATTACTCCTGGAAAATATTGAGTAGTAATGTGTTTTGCATGCACTTGAGAGATAAAATAAGGCATGCTCCACAGGAACTAAGACAACTCGTATGAAGTTGGAAACCCTCGCTTTCAGGCATTTCTCGCTTGCAGATCAAGCGACCAACTTCCTAGTCATGAGTAATCATCTGCTTAACTCCCTTGGTGCATAATATATTATTTAGTGTAATATGGTATATGTATGTATATATTCATGTGATTTATTTTACAACATTATTTATTATTTATATTATAATGTTTACAGTTTATTATTTTATTTACAACATTTATTTATTTTTATAAATTTCTGATTATCTATATATTTTATGACATACAATTTATATATTTTTAACATTAATAAATAAATGTGTTTTGATTAATATTATTTATAATGTTATAAAATTTGGTTGATTTATTTCATAGATTGACTTTGATCACTGACTTCTGTAAAATATACATGGATTATGATATCAGGCTTAGTTGATTGTATAATCCGACTTTTAAATTATGTCACTATGAAAGTAAAAGTAATGTCAGGTCGGAGCAGAAGGCAATCTCATAGAATAATTTTTAATTTCACTGCATATTAAAAGGTTCATGTTCAAACGTAAACATAATCTATATCCATAATATTAAAATAATTAGTATCAAAAGAATGAAATGTTTAAATAATAAATAAAAATAAGTAATTATAGAATAATGCACATTTGTAATTACAATAATAAAATAACAATATTATTATATCAATACAAAATATATATTTTAAATTTATATTTTGTTAACTAACTCTATGTTATATAGTAGGTATAAATGTAACAGAATGTGTGACAAAGAATAAAATCTTGTTAAAGAATTATAAGATAAATCCAATATTTTAAAATGGAATAAAGAAATTCTTTTTGTAATAAGTATATAAACACTTTTTAGCATGAAAAATAAAACTAATAATATTAATGAGAAATATAAATCAGATTAAAAAATGCATTGAAAATATAATAGTTTAAGCTCTATAAATACATATTAGTTATAAAATTAATTAATTAAACAAAATATGAACTGTATGATTATCTACTAATTTGTGATTTATTTCTAATTATGATTTATACATAAATTAGTTCTATTTCTTATGCAATCCAAATTCTTGAAACTTCTATTGTTTAATTCTATATTTCTACTTCAACTTTCTTTTTATTTTAACCTGTAATTACATCTATATTTAGATGAGTTTTATTATTATAACATTTTGTATGTTTTTTTTAAAAAAAAAACAAAATGTTACCTTTCATTCAAAATAATATAAATTTTTAGTTTGTTTCATTTTATACTATTTAATTTTCATTTTTATACTATTAAAACTATGTATACTAATTTTAAAAATTCTTATTTATTTATTATATATTATTTTATTTTTTTTGTTACCTATAGATACACATATCTATGTTTAAATTTATAACACATTTTCTTTAAAAAAAAAAAATTAAAAAATTATGAAATTTGTTATTTAGAAATTAATATATTCATAGGAATTAATATGAATATTAATAATATTTAGATTATTTTTTATTATTATATTATTATAATTTGAAGTAACTTATTCATAACGAAAACTTCAAAAATATTATTTTTATTAACATTGGACCTGATATTTTAATTATTATAATAAATATTTTTTAATTATATTTTAGCTGTCTTATACAAAATCATTGGTATATTCAATATTAAACATAATACTCTAGATCATTGAAACGTATAAATGAAAAAATAGTTTTATAGCCAAATTGTAGTCACAAAGATTCGAACTCCGCTATATATGACCCAATCATATTTATAATCCAATTTCTTAAAAACTGGACTAATAGTATCTTTTTTAAATCAATAAATATTTGTGCATGATTATACTTACTTATACAGTAATTAATATCATAATATTTATGAGTATAAACATCAAATAATGAGTAAAAGTCAAATTGGATAATATTGAATGTTAATAATAAATTTAATCAAATAACATTTGAATTTCATATACCTATAACAATATTATCTAATAACTTGATTTATTATTGTTATTTAATTTTTTTAATATTTTATAATACTAGTATTGAAGTTCAATACATATTTGTTTAACACTTCTTAATACATATAAACTGTAAGACATTGAAACTAATTGTAATATGAGTAAAATTATAAGTATGATATATCTTGTATATAAATACATACTTTTTATTACAATTGAAGCGTCGGATTTTATAATCGGACTTGCGCTTGAAAATTGTGACAATATTTTTCCACGTGTGAGATTTTTTCACACGTGGAAAAGTATTGTCACAATTTTCGAGCGCAAGTCTGATTATAGAATCCAGCGCTTCAATTGGATTATGTTGTTAATATTAAATATTTTTAAATTATTTATAATTTATATTATTTTAAGAAAATGTATATTAAAACATTAGTCTTTTATTTTTATATTCATAATTTTTAAATCTCTTTAATTGTATACAATAATATTAAAGTATACTTTTTAATTGAGTATATATTACTGTTGTATTTAAATTATAATTATATTTATATTGTTCAGATACATATTTTATTGTATAAATTTGTATAACATAAAACTTACTTTAATTTTGCTAAGAAAATAAAATACAAAAAATAATAACTGTATTATATATTTATTATTTAAATGATTTAATTATAAAATTTAATTTATTTCTTATTATCAATATACTGAATACTAATAATTAATACAAAAGTAATTAATAATAACTTTTGAGTTTACTCACTTTATATTATTATCAGAAGATATTTGTTCTTCTAACGCTAACATTTCTTCTTTAATAGCCCTTCTAGCAGCTGGAGGGCGATAAATTTCTACTGTAGGTACTGATTTAACTAAAACATTTACAACAAATTTATTAATACTCAATATTCAATAAATCATAAACAATAACAAACGCTAATTAAAACCAAATTTAAAATTACATATAAATTAAAATTTATTTGGATATTCCAATTGCATCTTTAAATTTGTTTACACACCTTGCTTCTGTCTTGGATTATGCTCTGCTGTCATAACTGGCGATCTTTCTTCAACTCCCATCATTTTCGGATCTCTATAATCAAACAACAAAACCCAACATTATTTAACAATTTGTAATAATTCCACTTATTTGTTTTTATAGCAAATGATTGTATTAGAAAGGACATGTTGCAACGCGATCCTTGAAATAACAGAGTCCCGAACCTTATCACGTCAGATTTGAAGCAAACAACCGTCCTTCTGGCTTGACCGTGTCCTATGGAAAACGTGTGCAATAAATTTGGAAACCGATCTTGCACAAGTTGATGTATGAGAAATCTTCTATAGTTGTTTACCGGCGGGAACACGAGCACTCTGAAAGTGAAAAGAGTTCGAAGAGTCACCAACTGTTCGCTGCGGAAAGTAAAACTTGACTGTAAACTGTAAGAGCCTACCGCAAGTTAACGTAACTTGTCTCCCTACTTTTCCCCACTACCAAAGCCAACACATCTGTCTTTTATGTAACCCCACTTTCTCTAAAATTCTTCCTGATCCTTTTTCTTACCAAAAAATTGAGTTTGAAAAGGGCTGTTAATTTCATGAAAATAGACACAAATCTTTCAAAGCCGAAATATTCATGAAAAATGTTTCATTTTTTTTTAATTTGTATATTTATTTCCTTTATCCTGTATATTTCATATTTTTAATATCCTTGTTCAGGTCTTAGCATAGTGATGCTAATACTAAGTTATATGTTTAAATAAACATATATTGAAAATTGTAATTAAATGAAAAATATTAATGACAAAATAAATGACTATTTTTTTATTTGTAAAAGGAAGTTGACTAATAGAAATTCTGTCAGAATTACTGATATTAAACTTAATATAATTTTGGAAATTTAAACTAATTATTATTTAAACTAATACAATTAGAATCAAATATAAAATATATTAGAATTTAAATTTTCTAGCATATTTTGTATTATAAATTTACTTTTCTTAAAAACAATTCTTCTATCTAATAACAAATATAATAAAATATATATGTATAAAATGTTTCATTGTTTATTTAGTACTCCAAGCTTTTTCACTCAAAACAAAACTAAACATTTTTACATTTATTTTAATGTTCTTTTAGGAATTTATGATATATAAATGCTACCTACTCTTTTACAAGAATTTATTTTAAATACAAATATGTCTACAAATCGAAATAAAAAAATAATAAATAAATCTTTTATACTTATTCAGTTTGAAGAATTTTATTGTTATTACTCATTTTTTATTACTCATTCTAATAACTGTCTTTTAAATTGTATTCTTATTAAGTATTTTTGTAATTATATAAATAAAAGATCTTTAATTATAGAAAATTATAATTCAAAATTATAAAAAACTATTTTACAATGAAAATTTACTAATAAATAATATAATATAATTATATAATGTTTTTGAAAGACCTTTAATATTTATATTTATCATTAATCATTTCATTTATCATTATCATTCAACAAATACATATAATTTGATTAAATTATAAATTAAAGTTATAAAATAAAAATCATATTTTGATTGTAATATAGAACATGTTTTTTATTATTTTTATATTTTTACTTTTAATATATTAAACAAAATTACAATTAACAGTTTATACTTTTTGTATAATATTACTATTTAATTACAAAAGATAATTTCAATTAATAGGAAATATACAAATTTAATTTTTAATAGAGAAAGGAAAGTGAATTTTAGAATTGTTATTTGTTAAAAAAATGTTATAATAACATTTTAATATACCAATCTCTATAACAAGTGACCTAGTAATTGCAAGATAAGATATATATTACGAAATAAACTGATTTCTATGTTATTAAGCATAACGAGGGCTGTTATGCGGAAACCAGTAATACATATAATTTGTAAAACAAGAAAGACACAAGGCAATGAAATTGAAGGCGAGAATGCTATACTGTGTAAGTGTATGTCATGTTAATAAGAAAGACTGAACCATGCAGAGATTCACAGCATGTACCGTTGTTTTTCATTCAACAAAGTTGTCATGAACCTAGATGTTATTTAACGGATCAAAATAGGTGAATGAACTCCAACTAAAATGTGCATTATATTTAGTAGCATAAAATATGAAAATATCATTGACATTTTGAAATGAAACTCAAAGAATTTATAAAAATGAATTTCAAGCAAATTTTTTTTTAATATGTATTTCTAATTTTTAAAATAATTATATATAAAAATTAGTTGATAAAATATTTTATATAAAAGGAATTTAACTTAAACATAAATTAAACTGATTCTTATAATTAATTATATTTATTATTAAACAATATATATTATGGAAATTTTTATTTATTTATTTTATTAATTAATTTTATCAATATATTATTTATTAAGCAAGCTATTCAGAAAATACATGTAAAATATTTTATTTTTTTATTAAAATTCATAGTAGAATAACTATTTCAATAGAATTAAAAAATTAATTTCTTTTATAAACAATAGTAAACTAATAATTTATCATTTCACTTTAACACTATAAATAATCCTTTTAAATTACTTCTTTAAAAAATTATTTTTCTAAAAATAGCTAAACATTAAAATTAACCTTTTATATATGTCTATGGATACATGTAAGTGTGTGTATCTTGTTTAATTTCTATAAGTAAATACATAATTGCAAGGTTATCTCTTTTTAAAATTATTTATTCTGTTCATATTACTATTACAATCAAATCAAATTCATAGTCCATAATAGGTAAATCGTATTATATTCTTTCTCTTAAAGCATTACTAAACACATTAGCTACAAATTAAAAACTTAACCTAGAAAAAATACTAGCAAAACAAGCAAGAGAGTTTTACATTAATTTTATAGTTTACAACTTCTAACGCTTGTTCAAATGCATCATCTGTTGCATCAATTTCGCGATGACAAATATTATACAAGTTAACGACAAATCCTTACCATGGAAATTAGCATAGGCTTAATAAATAATGACGTTTACTTGTCATAATTTTGAACAATAAGACGCTTTTTTTCTTATCTCTTTACGTACCTTTTTTTAGTTAATCTGCTTGCAAACTGAACTATGTCGTCTTCGACATCCCCAGTAAAATAACTATCTTGAAGATTCATGGATGTGCACGATCACTCGAAGCTCGCTTTAACCAAAACCAAAAACGATCTTGAAGCATTATTTCAGCGTTACTATTTTTGAGCACACACAATTGTGGTATACAATGACGTATGTGTGTTCACAAGCCAATCCAACGTAACGCGTGTGAACTGTGAAGCAAAGCATCAAACGATCAAACTATAGTGTAAAAGTGTTGCGCATGCGCGTAAATATTATTACTATATAAAAGAAAAAAATTAATGGCACGTTGTTTTTCCATGTTATTTTATAATAATAATAAAGGACACGCTTATATAAATTAATTATCTATCTTTTATTAATATACAAACTATTAGAAATAGTAATTATAAAATAATTAACGCGTTAATTGTTATGTCGTTTTCTATATAGTATACGAGAAGAAATTAATTGTATTTATTCTAAATTCCGTAATTTATTATTTATTATAAAATTTTATATATAAACATTTTTCATATATTTTTATGAGAATATAAAGACTATATAACTTTAAAATGAGCCAAAATAATGTTTTTAAATAATACATATTTTTTATAATAAATTTATGTTATTAAATTAATAAACATATAAATAATTAATTGTTTTAATAATAAAATACAATAATAATATTCTATTAATATAATATTATATTCAACTATATATTGGTTAAATAATTTCAAAACAGATTTTGCAGTTTGATTCATCATATAGGTATCATAGGCAACGCGTAATCATTTATTATAAAGTTTAAAATTTATTTAGTATCAGAATTTAGCAAATCAAAAACTTATTATATACATTAGAAAATTTGTATAAAACAATAATTCTTTTTTAATTAGCTAATTTTATTAGCCAATAAAAATATTTATTCTACATATATTATAATGTTTGTAGAATATTCTAAGAATAATAATAAACATTTATAATTAGTATAACAGGAATCAATGTAATAAAATGGCAGTTTGAAAATTACCGATGTTTTTTTTTCCATTTATTATATCTACTTTGAATATATAAATTTCTTTATTATTGAAATATTGTATGTATATTGAACTATTATTATATTTAGAATTTTATGTTATAAGTATTTGCACTATATATTTTGAGCACAGTTTGTCTGGTGACTTTTTTTCAACTTAAAAAACAAATCAAATTTAATATTACAATTAAAATGTTAAATGAAAAACTATTTTTTTAAATTAATTTAATTAATTTCCTTGGGTATATAGTTCAAATGGTAAAATATATAATTGTATACATATTATTTATAGTAAAATTGATGTATTTATACTACTTTGATTACGTAGCATTCTAAAGAACATAAATTCATCTTTTAATAAAGACCATTTATATTATTGCTTTTTATAAATAAATTATAATAAGATTAGATAAGGTAATAAAATAATATAATTGTGTTATTGAATTTCATAAATTTATTATGAAAATTATTTGATACCCATTCATGAAAAATTACATTTCAATATCATTTGAATATTATATTAATATATCTATATATTTAATTATAAAATTAAATATATTTAGTTAAATAGATACGTTTTGGATAAAAATAAAACAGATATTGAAATATAATTCATCGCGAATTTTATTTAAAAAATATATGCAACAAGTGTAGGATTAACAAATATAATCAGATATATACTATTTTACAAACAAATCGCTGATAACTAAAGTTTCCAGACTTGATGCATATTTTGCAATAACCATAAAAAATAAAGAAAACATTCAAAAAATATAATTTCTTTAAAAGGGTTCTCAATTTTCCAAACACTTAACATTTGTCATTTTAATTGCACATGTTTATCACTAAATTATTTTGCTTGTAACTTGTCGCGCAAAAAAGCTTCCAGCTTCCTTGCGTCTACTGCAAAATTACGAATTCCATCACTTAGTTTATCAGTTGCCATTTTATCTTCATTAAGCATCCATCTAAACTTTGATTCATCTAATACAATTTTTTGTAAATCGCATTTCTTAGCCATATCTTTACAAAGTAATTTTTGAAGAGGTTCATTACTTTTTTCAAGTTCTTCAAGTAATTTTGGACTTATTGTTAAGAAATCGCAACCAACAAGTGCTTTGATTTCACCTAAAAATAATTCAAAGTATCTATGTATAAAATATTATTTTGCGAAATTATATTAATATCAAACAATATGAATTAAATAAATTTAAAATTAATATAAAAGTATAATTTAAATAAATAATTAACATATAATTTTATAAAATTTGACATATACTAATTGATAACTCAGACAACATTTGATTTTTTCATGGTAACGTCTGGGTTACTTATGGGTTACTCAATTTCCGCATGGGTCACGCCAAAAATCAAATGTTATCTTGGAAATAATATCTAAAAATAATAATATACAATTATACTTATGTATAAAGTAAACAGTTAAAATAGCTTTAATTATACTTTAATTTAGAATTTTAATTGAAACAAATTTTTCATTTATTTATAAATAAAACTAGTCATGTTTATAAACAGAAGCATAAATTGATTGTATATACAATATTAGTTGTTACTGTATACTACATAATATATATTTATATATTTGTTAAGTAGTCGTCATGAGGTTGCATAAATTAGGCAACACTGTAGAAAAGCCAAAAAATGCATAAAAAAGTATACATAATTTTGGCGTTTTGAGGGGCCTTCTCAAAACGTCAATTGGTGATTTGTTCATATAATGATTGTTTCGGGGTTGCATCCACAAACTACGATACTAGGGCTCCCCTAATTTGATACGTTATTTTTTTTAAATTTTTGGACGAAGCCTCCTGCAACCACTGTTCTGAGGACGGTCGCATACTTAACCATGTTTGCTCAAAAAAAAATTTATCACACCCGTAGTTAGGGAGCCCCAAAGTGGTAGCACCTCGAAACAACCAGTTTGTCGAGTTTATATAAATATATATACATATATATATATATATATATATATATATATGGGTAAGGGACAAAATACATAAGTGTCAAAATTTATAATGCTGTCAACTATAACTATATTCACTATGAATATAGATATACATTACAGGGTTATGTAG